>LQRL01018299.1:0-19888 GCA_001703475.1 Hydroides elegans
AATAATGTTGAATTTGTTTAAATAAAATATATGAAATCCTGTTGTTTTCACTTTTAAAATCAATGGGACATTCAGTAAAAGCCAAATTTGGCCTGCCGAATGACGAGACATTATTCTATATAACGCGGGTAACACTGAAATTGTCCTTTTTGAAAAGTGAGGTAACTTACGAAGACGTTTTGGAATGTCTTTTACAACACCTTGTTGAATGGCTTGAACAAGTTGACTTTCAGGAATCCTGTCCGCAGCCGATATCTTCTCTGTTTTGGCTGATAAATTGAAATAATGATAATTTCTGAATTAATTATCTATCAGTATAATACATGCATTGGCTATGAAAACAAACTAATGCTGCATAACATTGCTTAAATATGTCAGTTATTGAAATGGAATTGAGAGCTAAAAATTCAGCAATACTTTTCATGATATATAACAGATTAATTGAATTATCCTTATAATAATAAAGATAATTTTCACATTGATGAATTGTATTCTAAACACAATTAATGATATTCATTTTTACTTACTTTATAGGAGAGATTATGGTATATTTATTGTATTCATGAGCTACTAATGTATATCGTGGTGTGAACAGTATATATTTAAACAGTATGAACAGTATATATTGAACCTAATTATGCCCTTATCACTCTTTATCTTTAACAGTTATTCCTATAAAATAAGATGCAATGAGAAATATATTTGGAACATCGTGTGGTTTTATTAGACATCAACCCGATAAAATATTATATTTATTATGAATATTAACCTATAAATTTATATGTTTTATAGTTTGTCATGGATTTCATACCTGAAGAAATGCATATCAAAACAAACACCGGTACAAGAATTGCCTCAAAGTACCTCGCCATGGTACTAGAGCTATGGTCAACTGAAACATGAACAAAACGGTTAAAATAATATTATTAACACGTTGATCCAATATATACATTGTGTATATGTGTAACATTAACCGTCCTTACGTGTTTCTTGCCTTTGATGGATTGATAAATAAGTTATAAGCTTACCCTTGGTTTATTTAAAGGTGCAGTTTGTGAGTCGGCTTGTGCACCCTTTTTCTTGTTTTTGTTTGTTGTTTTAATGCAGTCACAATCTGAGTAATGTGACTATCAACAACTGCGGAGCTTTATATAAAGTGTAACACATCATGTGACACTCATTATGCGCGTTTTGTCACAATTGTTTCATAATTATGCAAGTTGGTTAAGGGCTATAAAGTATCTGAATTAAATGTCTTTTCAGATACACTATAAAAACTTGCTTTCAAAGCCCCTGGAATGCCTTAAGAATGCATTGTCAGATAAATATATACTATTAATGTGGAACATATGATACAAGAGCAACAAAAAATGATAAATCACTTTTCCAGCTATTAGAAAAAAACTTTTTGTAATAAAAACAATAAGTCTCACGCACAGATGCGACCTTTTTTGCGTTCATGGTCATACTTAATCAAATAAGTATATTTAATAATAATACGGCCATCGTATATATTATTGTCTTCTACTCTTCTATTATTTCACCATTTACCATGAATGTCACATGTTTAAATTATTTTTCGCTTACAGACATTTAGGAGTCTTAATAATAATGTAATTTCAAGGTACAATGGAGTCTATATAACATATTGTGTTAATGTTAAGCTGCGCTATTCAACCAAGAGAACCCAGTGATGTACTCTTTGAACGGTCTATTCTGCTATGAAACCTTTCATACTGACTTTTTTTCACATAACACAACAAATATGAAAAAAATCTTATTTATTTTTTGTGCAAAATTTCTGGTTTATATAATAAAATTCATAAATGCAAAAAAATCTGATTTGGCGACTTACGTTTGAAGTATAAGAATATACTATGTTAGTGAAATCTCAGAGGAGCACAACATATTATTGCAGAATATCTAATTTTGCTGGCATCAAATTTTAGATTCATTTCTGATTGACATGTTTTTTTCCTTGCTTGCAAACAAAATAATTTGAAATGTACAGGCTTACACATCATCAATCAAAGTCATCGCTACGTCACCAAATCATGATAGTTTCAAGAGAAATTGCAAAAGCAAAATGAGTTTGTGAATTTACTTTTTAATGCCCCTACTCTATTCAACGCTTTTTCATATTTTCAGACCCTTACAATCACTGTCGTCTGTCATTAGTGTACTAGTTACTGATGACGGCGGAAGTATTTCTCCTCAAACGGTAATGTTATATTTATAAGCAACACCAACGTAAAATAATTCACTTTATAAATTATTTATCATGTGTCGTTTATAAATGATTATCACAGGGCCAGTTTTACTTAATATTTGTGTCATTTGTATTTTTCAGCTCCGTCAGATAAGCTGTTTTAATTAATGCAAAGTATTTGGCATTTTGAAAAACAAACTTTGCAGTATTTATTTATGAATAATTCATAATTAAAAAAAATACAACAAGTCTTTAAAGTCTTTACATGATATATAACATTATTATCTCAAGCAGAAATGCTTGGAACAACCCCTTATATTGACCAAACATATATATGGCAAAATGTTCATTCAATGACAAATACAATGATGACTTAAATTGAACAGGATAGAATACTCATTGCAACTGCAGAATATAATATATTTGTAGTATCCAATGTATCCTAAAACGGTAACATCTAATTAACAAAGCATTTTAATTTTGCAATTAGTGAGTACTTTCCATATTTGATAGGTGTAGAAGGTGTTGGATATACTTTTTATGTGTGTTTATTGGAAAATATATGTGTATTTTATTTACAAAATTCGTATAAAAGGTTTAAGATAAACTTTTGTGTTTCTATTGTTGTTTCTACATGTTATTCTTGATCTTCTTCTAACTATTGAACATTTAAATATGTCACTTTATCGTTCGTAAAGATTGGCAATTTCCTCAAAAGTACGGTGTTTTGTCTCTGGGACTTTGAAATAGATGAATACTAGCCATAATATGCTTGCAATCATAAATATTAACAGCGATAGCTCGTTAAGCACATTCTGAAATCATAAATTCAAACAAAAAGTATGTATACCGATTATGGCTTTATGTTATTAATAGAAAATTGGATATATTTTCAATAATCACATTTTATAATTATTAAAATATTTTTATAAATAATGTATCAAACTAATGTTGAATCAAATATTCAAAGCAAACGGGTGCTTTTAAATGATTACACATTGATTATAAAAATAAGATATTGATGCGCAAGTAACTTACTTGTATCAGTTCAAAGTTCATCATTACAACGAAAAAGAAGCACCATCATTTCCTAGGAGAGAAAAGAAAAGTAATTTGATCAATGTATCTATGGAATCTTATAAAACCGCAATAAATCCTTTGCAGAGGCATGCTTGATTAACATATGTTTTATTTGATGTAAATCCATTTCAATATTATTATCAATGATATATGATAGCATTCACAATTATTTCAAAAATGTGTAATCGAATGGAATATTATACTACAACAAGGCACTTTAAGAAAAACACCAGTTAGATTGATATGTCTTTATGATTATTTAAGAATTCATTCATTTTTTATTTATATTGATATGCAACGTTAATGACTGAATGCATAGTTGCTTATCTTGATTTTAAGCTTTACATTTTTATTGTATGAAAATGCTTTTCGTAGTGCATTAAAGTTATGGATAAATGGGAATACGTATGGTATACCATCAACACTAAATGCAATGTCTGTTATAAATAGGACTTTATTGAAAAGTTCTTACCTAGACCAACTGCATATACACCGACAAAAATCATCGCAGACACAATACTCAGATAACTCATAAATTGATAGGTGTCCTAAATGATCAATTAAGGAAAATATTTGTAAGAATAAAGGCAAATAATAAACAGAATTATAAATTATGTGGTGTAAAATGTGTGTTTGAAAAAGTGGGAGAAAGCAGGCTTTAACAATACATTTTTATCTTAATCAATCTCAAATTTGTGCAGATTGTGTGGAAACTTGAAAAGGAACAATATAATTTGGATGCAACTTGCAACTCATGATAAGAACATGGTTTTGAGCAAACCTGCAGTTTCATTGCAACTGTGAGTATCGCCAAATTTGTTATCATGATAGACAGAGAAATCAAGAGCAATCGCCTCCTGCCAGCTTTGTCCATCAACACAGCCTAAAGCATAAAATTCATTTAGTCATCATCAAATCACACTTCGCTAACTTAGATAAAGTGATTTCATAATGCTTTCCTATAAAGGTGCGTGATTATTTGAGAAACATATGGATTTGAAGCATAAGGGTACTATGTAAGCTATATTCATATCGAATGACATATGATGATAAAATCAATTATGAGGTCCTCATATAATAGCAATACGTAAAACAATATGATTTATAATCTTACACAAAATGCCGACATTATCAAAAATATTGCGTTCACTCCAACAACTGAATATTGAACATACGATTGAGGTACACCGGCTACTTTGAAAATTGTCCACGAGTAGAAAGTATCTGCATAGAAACGTTTATTTACTTAACACTATAGTCAAGTGTACTAAACCTACAAATGTTCGTTAGTTCTGTTTTTTAGAACTAATACTGAAGCATTGGGTTTTAAAATGTGATGCCACTATATATTGCCATATGCTGTTAAGGTGTTGAAATACCAATTGATATTTGAACATTTAAAACTTAATTTAATGGCATTGTTCTTTAAACTCACTTCCTTAAGCAATAATACATTTCTATTGATTGTTGAACGTACCACAGATATTCCAGTTAGTGGTTGCATAATTTGAAGACAACAGACTATAATCAATGGTGTCCTGAGATGTTGTGTCTTTATCATTTCCAAAAATGTCATTTTCGTTTTCTTTTCCCCCTCGATCGTCTCTGTTTCCATTTCTTTAATTTCATCGGATACATCAGACATTTCTCGAAGGAATATCAAAGCTTAAATAAATATAATATTATATATGCAATAATGTTTATATCGGTGTATTCAATTTATTGCTTGATGAATTTTGTGCTTCAGAGATAAATTAAAAACAAAATTAGAAATCTAATTATTGTATGCATGTGAATTCATGTATAAATATATTTTCTGTTCATTAAAAACTAGTTCAGCGTATGTTTTTAGATTCTGTAAAAAAAGCTCAAATGTTTTTAACCGACCTTATTACATAAAGTGTGTGTAATAATTGTAACAAAAGCTTCTTTTCACACATTGATGGGTAATTAATTTTCAAAAAAAAAGATATGAAAACATGATTATTATGCAAGGATAATGTATAAAACAAATAGTGTAATGGATTGTTATCTTGAAATCGGATATGTTTAATGTTCTATTTCTTTTCAAGCAAACATTCTCTAAATGCAAATCGCAATCCTAAATAAGACAGCGAAAAAAATAGAAATGAATATGAAATATATAATAAATTCAATTGTTGAGTGATTGAATCAAAAAGACGTATTCATGATAAAATCGAAAGGTTATTAAAAAGCAACTTAAATCTTAATCGATAATTACAGCAATGCTCAAAATACTGAAGATAGCGTTTGTCTTTTATAACACTTTCTCATTCCCCGTGCAAGTTAGCATTTAAGTTCTATGTGGGTTTTATGTGTTTTATGTCTTATGTGTTTTATGTCTAAATGTAGATCTAATTGAACATGTTCTCTACATTACAAACATTTATATAGCATTTTCTTTTACTCCAAGATGATGTGTGGTTCACATAAGGTAAACAATTCAATGAGAAATAACTATATGATAGTTTATTAGCGTAATTGAATAAATGAACAACAAAACAACGTTATATTTGAACACAAACTCTTTGATTCGTACCTCTTGTTGCTTCATCTTTATTACGTCGATAGAGCATAAGATAACGAGGAAATTCTGGATACATAGGTAAAATTAGAAATGAAATCGCTACTGGAACTAGGCTGAGTGGCATAATGTAGAACCAAAGATTTGATTTACCTAAGGAATAAACAGGTTAAATTATTGCATTTGAACAACAAATGATAAGTAAACCTGCGGTGATGGTTCTCTTAGAGTATATAAATATACATAATCGTCGCAATCTTCGTGATCATAAATACATGTAGTCGATCCAATATAGTTTTTTAGACTTAAATGATATCATCCTTTGTTTCATGCTTGCGTTTATTCTAATCAACAGCACAGGGCTTTCACCATGCTGCATTTACCATTTGAGCAATAATTGCGCAATAAGTACACCCACTTTGCAATTTCTTGCTTTTGACAAGTGTTTACTGGCATGAAAAGACAATGATGCATTGCACATTTAAAGGCAGTCAGTAAGATCAAAGCAAGAATCACTCTAGCAAATAAGCAATTGGCACCCCATCTGAAGCTTCATAGAGACGTATAAAATAATTTTTCGTTAATTTCCTGGTTTAAGTATTTCAACATTCATTAACAACCAAATAAAATTAAAAGAAATAGCCAGCCGATGAGTAAACTCATATTGTATATTACATTATGATATACTTTTTGTATTAGTTTGTACAAAGATATGCGTTTGACATTTTTGTTCTAAAACAAACGGACCAACAACTTGTTCCGTTTTCCTAAACGAAAAAATATAGCAGATAGCTAATCAATCGCGTATAGCGAAATAATGTTTTATAATGATTGAGTTTTAATATCACATATTAATGCTAACGTTGCATGTGTCTTATATATCATATTATATAATATACCTAGAAGCTCCTGTAAACCCAAAATGCTTGCGACTAAAATACCAAATGCGTAGCTAACTTGATACATCGACCCAATAGCACCTCTAAATTGGATTGGAGCTATTTCTGTCAAATACGTAGGACAAAGAGCGGCGTACAACCCTTCAAACATATAATAATAAATGCATAAAAATAAGATTCTGACACATATCTTGAAATTAGTATATGTAATTGTTTTCAGATTTGATTTCAAGCAAATTATTTTATGATCACAGGCTTCTGAAATTTGAAGTTAGTCAACACACGCAGTTACTATACATGGTATGTCAATAAATACAAGCATTGAATTGATCTTTCATGCTCATGTCACTTTACATATTTGCTATTTATTCTTACCTTCCCCTAACCTTTATACCGGCTTCTTAAAAACGGTTGTGATAATAATATTATTTGATGCATTATTGTATTCTATTTGATTCTATTATATTTATTTATGTTTAGATACCATACTTAGACAAGATATTTGCTTATAGTATGTTTGTATGACCGTATTTACCACAACCGATCCCCTGAATGAATCTGCCTATAACCAAAAGTTCTGGTAGATCACATGGAACACAAATAGTCTGGAGCAGGCAACCTAGAATTGTCGGCGCATGACTAACCATTACTGCTCTCTTCCTAGTAACAGGGTTATTAACGACGTATATAATCAAATGCCTTGACATACCTCATCCTGAGCGGATTATTAAGACTCGAGTCAGGTTTATGTTATGCAATTTCTGACAAAATATACATTATATCTTTATTATTCAAACGTTTAGTTTGGGATATCAACAATTGACCTGGGAATAAACACTGCATTTTTTACATTTAAAGACATTCATATAGAATAACTTATTTTAATAATATGATATATTTCACGACATTATAGGCAATAGTAAAATAAGAAGTTTATATTTTTACTATGATTAATGGGAGGGCGTATTTATACATATAATGTCTCTACCTGCCGAATCTGTCAGCAGGAAGGGATGAGAGAAGGGACCCTATCATTCCCGCGGGGAAAATAGCAGCGTTGGTTGCGGACCACAAGGAACTAACAATAAAGTCGCTGGGCTCCTTTCCGTAACGACTGATATATGCATCTTTGAAATATTCTTTAATATGCTGAAAAATTGATTTGAACTTGTGTAAATTGTACAATCAAAACATATTCACCAAGATTCATACAGCACAAAGTATTTTGATGGGATTATATTGATGTCAAAACTTTTGAACTATGCATTTGCAAATTAACCTGAAACTACACATTATAATATTATAACCTGTGATGGCTGATTTAACCCTCCGATGCACATACCAAATACGAATGATGTACCAGACATGATCACAATGCTGTGTAGAATTAGATTTATAGTGACAGCCTACGTTAAATTAAACCATAGTTTATATAAATATTAACTTTGATATGTCATTGATTTCTTACTGTTCGTAATTTTATTGATTTATTAGCGAAAATATGTATCTATGTATAAGTAGCATATTATATTGATATAGTACAATACGTACCACATTAGAACATCAAAATAATTAATAAGTATATATAAATATAAGTGTATATGTGTCTGCATGTGTATTTATATGCATAACTTTTCATATTATACTCACACTTTTGGCCCCTTTGACCTTCTCTTTTTCAATTGAATCCATTGTTTTGGTCACTGTTTGAACATTATTATTTTTTATGATATATGATTTATTAATGATATAGGATATAGAATGTCATAGTCTATGATTATTTTTCCGTGAAACTAAACATTTGCTAACTAAAAATATTGAAATATGAATAATTCCATTTTGCAATTCAATCATAATTTTGAACGTCGTGTCTCAATTGAGCAAATCATTAGCGTAAAATGTTCAATTATTTGTCGCGGCTTATTTAGTGCAAACAATTGATTTATATTGCAATAAAAAAGGCATTTTTTTGCGTAGGGAACATATAAAGGACAAAGGTAAATATACAAATTTAATTTTGATTTGAAATTCCATAATTGGATTTTATTATTTTTTTATTTAATTATGAAATAGATAAAGGCTGACCTAATGTAAATCACCTAACCAAATTATCTTATTAAAAAAACTTTAATTATGTTAACAGCTTATAAACACATATATAGAGCACAAAATATCAAAATAAAATCATTTAGATACTTACATTTTATAAATGTTTTATCAATGATTAAGAAACTCCTGCTTAAATAGCAAAACACCTACCTTCTTTCGAGATTATTTAGTGTCAAATACAGTAAGTTTGAGTTTTCATATCATGTTCACTATATTTTTTATCGCTAATTTAGTACAATTATTTTTATTTTCATTGGAGCGGCAGCATGTAATCCTATTTTAAAAATATTCTGTAGTTAGTTCTATACAGCTATCTATTCTTGACATAGTGCTTGCCTATTTTGATTCACAAGAGTCACAATTGTTTCAATTGTTTCGGAAGCGAAAAATGATACATTGTTCATAATATTGCTAACCAAAGCAAACACATTATGATAATATTGGTTTCTATATTATTGATTAAACGTTTGCCCTTATCAAGTAATGTTCATGATATTCTTCCCTGTGTTTCATTCATTTTGTTTCTATTTATCAAAACTTTATATGATAAAGCCTTGCATTTCAATTTGATTAAACATGTGAGAAGTTTTTTACTCAATGTTGTGTTTGTAATTAGTTAAATTATGCATACATTTTTATAGCTTTATGTCATTTCATAGAAAGTGGTTCTTTTTATAATAACTTTAATTAAATCTAGGTAACAGAATACATATGATCGAAATAAAACAACATAAACGTAACAAAATAGCAGGCTATTTTACAACAAGAAAATAAATTCGGTCCAGAAGAAAAAAAAAAACATTTAAACATATGTAAAATGGGAAATTTCGTTTTTTTTAAACAATGGCTGACAATAAATGTCGTAAGGTGCACTCGAAATTTGTTATTATGCTTTGATATTGTTAATCTATACATTAATGCTTTTCAATAATCATTGATATAAACTAATTGTATACGTTCGAGTTTGCAGAAGAATACAAAGTCTAGGGAGCCATTTACTTTAATTTGGACGGTAATACTAGATAAACGATAAAAATAACAATAATAAGTCGAGAAAAAAACGCTCTAGATTGCAAGTAGGACAGCAAAAACTTGCTCTATTGCGAATACACCAAATGGTGAAATAAGTCAGATGGTAATAGCGACGATGATAAGATGTTCAACCATACATATTAGAATAGACGGCTTATCTTTAACGCATTTAACAATTGCGTGGGGTCATTACTCGTCATTTTTATATGCTTCGGCGCATTGATGTATATAAAATTTGTATTTCCAACATTGTGTTTCTCGATTTTACGATAAACGTTACGCTTGATATTTGAGATTTATATTTTATTATTACGTGGTATTTCAATTCAGCCAACTCATACATAAAAGAAAAAAATATATATGAATATCGTGGTGGACTACTTTTATGCACTTAATACGTGATACATTTTTTGATAACCTATATAGTGCCTTATATAATCTTTAACAATCCATAAAAATATAAGCTTTAGTCTGTCGAATATTGATGGGTCATGTCAAAATAATAAATCAGCATGCAATGAACCTTACAAACTTTCCGCCTAAAGCATTGTGTATGATCAAGGACAAAGAATGTAAGTCATTTGGTTTACTTGCACTGTATAGAGATGGAGAACTGTAATGTGATACATTTATGTAAGTCTCCTTCAATCAATTGATAAAGAGCGTCACGTCACATGTTCAATGCTATTGAGACTAGTTATGACTATTAGGCTTAATATCATCAATTTATAACCTTAATAAACACCAACTATTGATATCTATTCGTAACAGCCTACATAAAAATCAAGGAATAATCAAGGTATATAAAAATCATTTTTATGATTACCTGTCTATTCATTTATATGATCCTGAAATTATGCTTTAGCACATATATTTAAGTGTTGTTTTATGCCTTAAACCTAGATATACAATTATGTCATATGATATGTATAGGTTATTCAACAACCAGAACTTTGCAAATGAAACGCAGACCACAGTGATGTAGTCGAGATATGCATATCATTTGAAAAGTGAGGGATTTTGAATAACCGTCTTATTTCATTATTTCATGATAATTTAATCCTTTTACCTGAATTACCCTAACATTCACCGACTTCGCCTAATTGCAAATGATGTCATTCACTTTTTATACTGTCTCGTTTCAGAACCCATATTCTCATTTCTAGAAATAAAAATGTTAGATGAATTTGAATTCCATTTTTTTAAAGCTCGAAATAAACAATAATTTAATGACGGATATCAAAATCACAAAAGAAAAACTTTTTTGAAAAAAAACTAGCGTTTTGCTTCGTAGTGCTTTAGTTGTGTAGAGGAATCCATGGAGACTCATGGTTGTCATAGTTAAAAAGCTCGAAGAAGCTTTCCGTGTGGCCTGGCCCTTATATTTCCAAGATAAGGGTTAACTGTGTCATGTCACTCTTGAGTATCAATTCATTAAAGAGGTTTAAAATGCCAGTATGCCTGGTAAATTGATGGCTCAAAATATGTCAAATATTTTCACTACTGGCAATATACGATATATTTTCAATAGTGACCAATATATAGCGAAGTCTATACAATCAAATGGTCTAGACGGGTGTGTATGGGATATATTTTAACATTTGGGTCCCAACAGCTGCAATTACGACTAATATTAAACTGAAAGATGAAAAATCATGAAATAACAACTTTATACACCTTTTGGTATTTCCTAATCAGTTTGTAGTAAGAATCGTCCTTGCCGAGGTGGCTTTCATGGCTCTTACGAATGTATGTAGACAAATAGATTTCAGGTATAGCTTGTTCAGCGGAGATGTTTTTTGCATTCCTGATATGCCGCATTTCAATTGAGAATTAAACTACTCATGTATTATTGCTGTCGATAACCAATCAAAACCATTTTTTATAAAATGTAATATAAAGTAAGCCAAATGAGGATAATAGTTTTCTTCAAAATAATGAATGTTCAATAAAATGATCAATTCTGATGTTTTTGCAACATTACATCTTATTCACATGATCTAAATGTTGTTCACAATCAGAATATCATTGTTTTCCTAGAGAAATGTGTTATCCGAAATTACCATTTAACGGCCGTCACACAGGCCCATTAGACGCTAAATTTAATTAAGTCGGTCTTGAAACGTGCCTCAAATATATATTTGTGCATAACTCAAATCATGAGGAACTATGTATTTATGGAGTTACGGTGCATTTGAAGGTAAGTTTGATCAGGTTAAACGCACACATACGTAACTATATTTCTACACAGAATTGACGTCACAGTTGGACTGTTTGTATTTATTACGCTTCCCTTTTGCTTTTAATAGTTGTTAATGTGAGAAAATTATGTTTAGATACATTTTGAAAAGTTGTGGGTTGTGCGTTGATTAATTATTTCATTTACGTAACGAATATAATTAAATTTGAAGAATATATACGAACGTAAAAAACTAATATATTAAAGTGTATTATATGTATTTATATTGGTCGTTTAGATAATACTGTCGGGTCAAAACCAAACTATCTAAACAACTTTGTTTTTGGCCATTTTGGAGATTTCATTTTAATATCTAGATTAAATAAATTTGTCATTCAAAGGGAATTTTATAGGGATTAAAACAATATTACATTTTGTGAGTAGTGAAATTTGTCGATACCGCTCGCGAAAGCAAAGCATAGTTTCACTTGAGCCTTGTTTTGGTGAACATTTTTTATTAACTTCCCCTCAAAGAATCGCCATTTTCACTTACCACTCATGAGAAATTGTTATTATCTTCACAATTGACAACGTGCAGATTCCAATCTCGAGAGCAGTGAACTATGTTCCTTATCAGCCTTCGATATCAGCAATCGAGTCTCACAATACAATTACAACATACAAAAACATAATCGAGAAAATGACAGTAACATAATTATTCGAAATCTTATATGATCATTGTGGTACAAATTTTACGTTTATTTGATGATTAATATCCATAAAAAGCTGGAGCAGTCTGTTACAAGTAGAATTGATTAGAAATATAGTTACCACTGACACAATATCGTGATATCTAAAATAAAATAGACAAACAAAGCAAGTATGATTCCTAGAAAATGGAAGTATTGTTATTGTTAACATGAAGTAATTTATGGTAAATACTTATACCTAAATAAGCTATATGTAAAATTCCTGGAAAACACTTTATTTGAAAAAATAAACTTGGCAAGGTAAATATCTAATATTTCATAGAATCAATTATCTATCACCTGTGCAACTAAACTAATTATAAAATCTTTGCAACATGTTTCGAATTTAATAAGCCATTGGCAAAATTATTGAAAATAACAGATAAATACCGAAGGACTTATGAGACCAAGACCAAGTCTAAAGTTGCGGTTACACAGAGCTAGCTGTTTTTTCACGTCTGGGATTAGTCCTTTCTATTTTCTTTACAATAACTTGTGTCAAACAAAGCAGCAGCTATTTTTCACGCGAGCTTGTTTCTGTCAAAAGTGGTTAGACTGCGTTTTTTCACGACAATCTTGCTATAACACAGAGGCAAAAAGCCAGCGTGAAAAATTGCTAGCGGGGGAAAAAGCGGCTTTTAAAATGTAAATTTTGCAATAATAAACTTCATTTTAGTTTGTTTGACACGATGCATGTCGCTAAACTCCTTTTGAAATACTGGAGGGGAAACGGGAGAAAACCTCGATTGTTAAGCCTTTCCGTCTCTTTTTGCTCAAGTGTAGCTAAAAAAGCTTGCGCGAGTAACTGCTAGCTTTTAAAACAGCTCTGTGTATCTCGGCCTAAAGGTGACTATCCATTGCATCGAGTGCGACAGCTAGATGGAAAGCGAGGACGAGAGCGGGAGCGAGAACGAGAGACTACTGGGTAAAGCCAAGCAAGGACACACACGATAGATTACTCACAAACGCCAATTAAAGCGAGAAACAAAAGCGATACATTTGCAAGAGATGTTGCAATATATTTAAACTTGGAATATTTTATATATATTTTTAATTATTTTCCAATAACTCTAAGTGCTTAACAGTACAACACGCTTCCTTGGCGTTTATCTAACAAAACTTAGAAATCATTAGAAATAAGAACGGTTACTGCAAAAAACAAGTTTACCATATCAATTATTGATTACTGAGTACTACGAATTACGTAAAACGCGCAGTTAGCTTAACATTACTTGACTAATTTAATATTTATGGTGGAGTTTCTGAATAGAATGTTCCAAGACAATTTTGAATACTTATTGATTATTCTTTTCAATCACCGGAAGAGAACTAACACTCTAAAAGATCTATCTCCTGCGGAGTTAAGAAAGTCATCCAGATCTACGTGTTTTGGAGTGCGATTGTATCACAAGTAAGGTTCAGAGATACATGAGGTGTTCAGTTTATTTTTTTCACACTTTTATTGTGCTATATGGATAAAGTAAGGAGTAAAACCAATTCATTGCCTGATACAATAGAAAAAAAATGGACCCTTATTATAGCTTTCCGTTTTAATATTCAACAATGCCAAAACCTAGCTTTGATGAATTACTCGAGGGTGTTTTTTTTTAATTCTGGATGATGTGTTATACAGATCCCGAGTCAAAGCACGGGCATGAGAAAGCAACACAAGGTGCAACTATGAAAGAGAAACACACGTGATTTGTAGAAGAAGTTCAATGGCTACTCCGGATGCGGTACAGAAGACTATGATTCTTAAACAAACCCAGCCCTCCGGTGCGAAAAAAGGCAAATAAATTGGAATGGAGTCTAGGAACTGTTAATCATGTAATCACACACATAATCAAATATCAACTTTGGAAAAGATAAAAGTTCATCAGCTTACTCAGGCCAAGGTTGACAAACGACGGAAAATATCGTGGAGGCTATACCTGAAACCCAACGCAAGAAAATAGCAAAACTGTGTTACAACTTACGAGGCAATGGTTTATCTAGGGGAGAGCTATGTTCAAACGAGTTTGTTACGTTGGACAGGGTCAACAACTAGAGGATAATATGAAGTATGTGTAAAATGACTATTATACATATTGGTTCATATTTGGGTCGGTGTAAGTTCTAGCGGGAAAACGAGCCGTGTGTTCATCGATAAGAAATAAAGGTGAACTCGGACACCTATATTCAAAAGATGCTGAAGTATTTTGTGAGAAAGGGTGTGCCGCGTTTTCTTCTAGGAGAATTGAAACAGCATGGGGTTCTATCAAGACAGAGCATCTTCCGAAGTGTCAAGACGGATGTTACAGTATCTCGACGACGCCAGGTCGATATAAAGTATGTTTCACTGGAAGTGTTGATTTAGGGTGTCATTAAAAGAGGTCTAGGGATGTGATTGATAGGGCACTCCGAAGTTGGTCGAAACGCTCTAGACTTATGTATTATAAACAATTTATCTGCATCAAACATTTCATAAAATAAGAAGCTTGCTAGTTGTATAGTTTACATTTCATAGCAAATTCAAAACTGTAACAATTTTGGCTGAACATATATTGTACACTTTTAAGTGTATAATGTACTTAAAAAGTAATGGCGTCTAACTTATATTTGATCCGGTATCTTCCTGGAAGCCAATGAAGTACTACTATGCCCGTTATTATGTATTTTCAATATCAAGTATGAGTCTAGCGGTCGCATTTTGAACGTGTTTGAGTTTATTTAATAAATGCTGACTTATACAATAGAGTAGGTTGTGTCCATAATCTAGGTGGAGGATAATAACCGCATCAACTAGAGTTTCTGCAACGTCTCGGTTGATATATTTATGGAAAGAGCTGTTTTCACGTAATTTTACGTAGCATACACGGACGACGTGTTGAACATAATCATTTGTTTTCATCTCCGCATACATGTAGAGTCCGGGGTTTGTTACACAGATTCGTGCTCGGATCACTTCCCTATCTTTTATCATGCGATCATATTCCATCTTAGTAAGCTGTTGTAGCGTACCGAGGATCATAAACCCGTTTTTTTCTGAGTCCGGCTTTAGACAATTGGAAAAAATCCAGTCCGATACTTTCGAAATGTTTTTTTTTCTCATGCCTGATACTGGATGGGTCACTTACAATCACCGGCCGACTGCAAGCGGTCCTTATAGTATGATGACAAAAATGCAAGGAGATACCGACAATCCCTTAATCTGACTCTTTTCGAGCAAAAACAAACGATCGTGGAGGGATGTGTAGAACGCCCCCGACAAATCTATACAAATCAAAACTAATGCTTGTAAAAGGGTGGTCTCACAAAAGTTATCTTATCTATTAATTCAGTTAAAATCATGTATTCATACTTTCAAAGCATACAATGCCCAGTGGGAGCAAAAGCAAAAAAAAGATCGTTTCTTCACACGTCCTAGCTTTCGCTCTCGCACTAGCTCTGATATTAGAAAAACAATTATCAGTCGGAAATCTTTTGGATTTATAAGTATACTTAGATGCCAATGTAGTTTTTAACTTAGCTTATCAAATATACTATGCTATGGTTTTAGCATGCTATGGTTTTATTTAATTCATATTAACTTGTATCTCACGTGAGTAGCTTTGATGACTTCTCGACAGGAATTTTATCTGAAAAGTACATATCACAACTGAACAAATTGTGAAAAATAAGCCTCCAAAAAACTGATTTTAAGAAAAACGTGAGATTTTGGTATCAGCACTTGCCATACCAAGCTGCCAAGGGTCCTCTGAAAAAGACTACAAACTTCAAATGAGTTGTATATTTGACCATACCTTATTGGGTGCAGTAATAAATGATGTATTATATGGAATTCAAGGTGCTTTGATAGCTACAAAAAGAAATACAAACTGCATATAGTTCTTTAAAAGGGGCACTCAACGATTGATTTTAATCTATGTGTTGTTAAGCGGAAAATGATCAGATATCTTTGAAATAAGCTTAATAATTCAAAATGTTTATTGTGAAGTTCCAAGCAAGAAAGCAAGAAAAGCTACTGCAAGCAAATATACAATTTCCTACCAGAATAAAGATACTATATAGTATGTTCGTATATTTTCTTGAGAGGACTAGACATTTTTACAACTCAAGGGCATGGCCACATTGGAAACTTTTTCTTGCTTTTATTTCTCAACAAACCTGTCTTCCAACGTATTTCTAATGGGAAAAAACAGCGAGCAGTTAGTTGACTTTATACCGCTTTTTAAATTTCCCATAAGGAATATGTTTGAATACAGGTTCGTTACGATATAAAAGCAAAACGAAGCTTTCAATATGGCCAGGCCCTAAATCTACAAATGCTTTTGGACATAAACCCTCAGTCAAGATAAAGTAAACCATTTTTCAATCATGGATTTGCAGTAAAATGTTGCAATGGGTTAAATAGTATGAGACTCAAACATCATTAAACTTTTACATCAAGTTTTTTAAAAAAAACTACTTAAATTTGAACACTCCATGCGTGTTTTACTATTTTCGTGGATAAAATCTATTAGTCACATGGCATAAGCTCGTATTTTTAAGGATCGTGTAAATAAGCTTCTATATGGATTACTGGGGACTCTTTTTTGCGACCTCAAATAACCTTTCTATTTTTAAACCATTTATTTTAGAGTATCTTATAGACCGTTTCAATGATTAATGCCCAATTTATATGGGTGGCAAACATAATGCACCTAATCAATAATCGTATAAAGAAGGGCACCCCAAGACACATATTTTAAAAATATTTCAAACCCTGAAACAACATTACAATTCCGAACAACAACAAAATAATGTTTTTTGAACATTTACAATTTGCAAAAATGTGTTCATATTTTCCAAGCCAGCTGGGCTTTTTTGCCTGTTCTAGCCAGCTGGGAATAACGTTTGCAAAAATTGAAACGTTGAATGCAACAAAGTTACCTGTCATCAATTATAGATAACCGTTCATTAGACAATTGCAAGCAAATGAAATCAATTTCAAAATGAGATATATAACTAGAAATTACGAAAATTTCCAAGCCAGGTAGAATTTAATGAGGGAACCCCTTTTGTGGGGAACAGCTCGTGGGTTGCCCTTCTATAAAAATATACAAGTTTTGAATACAACTTTTGGACTGTTCATACATCGAGACAAAATCAAGTTTTGGAATATGATTGATAATTTTTCAAATAGTTCGAAAGTAAATACTCATTCAAAATTAATATTAGGCTCCTAACGGATTGTAGCACGACATGCCCTTCCGGAAATGTATGTTTATCATGTTTCATTTATTAATAGAAAAACTCAATAAGTTATTTATTGCTTTACTAGCTTTGAATGCTTACAAGCTGTCTTATTTGGGATTATCTCCCAAATGCTATCATTACAATAGACAGTAAAAAATGCAATTACTGATATGCCCTGGGACATTATCTAGTGCATATTTAGACCTTTTATGATAATATATATATTTTTTTGTTATTGAAGAAACGCTTTGAACCAAAATCAAAGCAAATTTTATCAGGAATGGAATGTTACTAAGTTTCAAAACAATATTGCGATAATTTCACAATGAGTAAGTTAACCCTTTTTAAATATTACAAATATACTCAACATTGGGAATGACGGAAGGGTTGGACACTATTAGAACGGTTTATTCTGAAAGAAATATGGTTAAATCAAAGTTTCGTTCGTTAAAATTTGATCGCTCGTCAAATTTCACACCAAAAAAATGTCAGACAACACCGTCATTTCAGGATGCATTTATTAAATTCTACATTTTTGTACATGTTTTGAAGGCAAACGTAACACCCACAACCCAAAGATCCAGAAGACTAAAGTGGCTCCAGCGGCCGAGCATTTCGACTCCGTGGGTAGCCCAGAAGAATGCGAGCCATGTGCTGACGGGGTAAGTGACATTTTGATTATATTAACGAATCGTAATATGATATACATTAGGTATCTAGATGATTGCCACACTGAAATTATGCAGTTTATTTAGTTGATCATATGTGTTCTAATGTGGCCTTGAAAATGACATCATCCATTCTAATTACTAGTAATATGTATATTTAATTTTATCCTGCCAGTTGCTATGTTTATGTAGCCACTGCCATATTTACGGTCGAAACTTCAGTGATAGCGCCCGTCAAGGTAACATGATATTTTGGCATGAAGCATATGTTATGTCAGAATCTTCCATGTATTTTTGTTGTTTCGTTTCTTACTTATATGTCTATACTTATATAGAAATGCACAATCAAGGGATGTGAGCGCGAGGGCCGTCAACTGACAAAATGGCGTAAAGCTGTGCGCGTGTGTGTGGCCACGGTTCTTCCGGGAGGAAAGTACCAGCGGGTGAGTCACTTCGAAAAATAATACTTCAATAAAACAAAATCAATCGAATCTTAATTTTCAATTAATGTCATTGAATGGTAAGTTGATTTTAGTCAATTGAAAGTTAAGTGTTTAGGCCAAAATTGTTGTTCTGGCATCAAGCAATATAATACCGGTAGCAGCACTGATAACTTAACTATCGAATCGATACTCTACAATTACCATCACTATTCACAGAGCTTTGTTCATATCATGTTTCAAAATCCTTAATGACCAGAAGGAAAACGCTACATACAAAAGTTCATTCTTCATTACGATTCCTTTTAAGCCGTTATTTTCCCACACGTATAATGCTTAACATACTGTTTGCGTTAACCGTTCATAGATCGTTGTGGATGAAGAGAAAGCCACAGCCCTCAACCAAAGCTGGTTCGGCAATGAGTCCTAGCTTAAATCAGCATCAACATCAAAACACTTATATCTACTCACATTTTCCATAGATCGTTGTGGATGAAGAGAAAGCCACATCCGCTCAACCGAAGCTGGTTCGCACCAAAAAGGGTGATGAAGTCGAAGAAGAGGAAGGAGTGGAATACGGCATCGACAACTATATTGAGTATTACAACTGCAAACCACCACCGTTGTTTATTATCACTATTACTATTATTGAGGTATTATATTAAACCATACAAAATTTTCTAACAAATCACTTATTTCTCGAATAACTTTTTTATTATTCAATCTTTTTTGAAACTGTAAGCGCAGTAATTTTTCTTGAT
>LQRL01018303.1:0-15156 GCA_001703475.1 Hydroides elegans
CGTGATTATAAACCTGACGATAACCCTCGAGATTTCCGTGAAAGAAGTGAGGTCTATAGACCACATGATAGAACACCGCATGATGATTCAAGAGAACGTCGTCCCGAACATCACAGAGGAGGTCCGCGAATTTACCCCGACAGCAGGGAAGATAATACAAACAGAGAAAGGTCGCGAGAAAGAGGTTCTTACGATGACATTCACGGACGCCATAAGGCCCCATTGATACGACGACCGCCCTTTGACGAGCAAAATGATAGACCGCCTCGCAACAGATATAGTGAGGAGAAAGAACGAGACCGCAATCCGCTACCACCACCTTTTAGACACCGACCGCCTCTCGACCGCAATTTCATACCAGACCTCCCATTAGACAACATACGACACCATCCCGATAGAACTTACCCACCCTATCCCGTTCCTCTACCATTCCGCCCTCCTCCGTATAGCTCCGAAACACCAGAAGTCGCGTCAACGAGATATCGCGAGAATCACCCACGTGACTTCGCGAGACTTCCGCCGGAAATGCACAAAAAGGATGATTTTATCTACATGGTTATTTCGATGCCTAAGCGTATGGTGACGAACAAAGATAAGGACTATGCAAGGGCTGATTTAGAGGATGGAGTGAAGATTATTGGGTATCATAATAAGGATGGCAAATATACACCGCTTGGCAAAGCGTTGTAGATTCGTGTTTGCTTACTTTTTCGTTGTGAAAATTTGCGTGACTATTTGTTTTATATTTCGTATGACTATTTATAAGAGATGTTTGATTTCTTATGGATTAGTCTAAAATAGCCCGGATTTATTGTTAAACCGTTGACACGGAATTTATACCTGTTGGTGATTATTGGTATTAAGGAAAAGCTATGCTGGATGGGTAATATTTGAAGTAAAAAGGTTCAAGCAGTTTAGGAGATACCTCTCAAATTCAATATTTAATGTTGATTATGAATAATGCTAAGTGATCTCTTGACCAGATCTGATGATCATTACATTTTGCAAAATGTGTTCCTTTCATCTGCTTCAGGCTGTCGGATTGCGTAAATAAAAAAATAGTCTTGTACAGGTGGTCCAATTTGGGCGGAAATAAGTGCTCATATGCTTTTAAATGTGTTGAACACCATTTCGATTTAATTTTGTTTCATTTAGTTGTATATTTGAATATCAAACGGAATTTCAACACGCTTTTTTACTTATTTGAAAAGTATTTGTCGTTGATGTTTGTGTCCTTCCAATGTGAGTATTGAGAGGATATGTATTGCATGCGGACATAAATTTGTCCACAGGACGATATATTCATCGGATACATTATAATGTCTGTTTCATTAATATTTGTTCTATGTTTATGAGATTGTTATATATTCTATTGTATATAAAATTATTACGCAAAACCGATCAACGTTCGAGTTGAAATAGTCTGAGTTTGAGTTTATTCTAAAAAATTGCATGTGCAGGCTTACCGTATTGTACGATTATCACATTCATTGTGTACTATAATCATACCAGAATAAAAATGATATTGTACCATAAATATGTTTTGAAATATTATACACTGTGTTTCTCGTGTTCAAAAGTATAAAAATAATAAGTAAGTCTAGAATCGAGTTTAGCTTCTATTCATTCATACACATTGCAATATAAAAACAAATAAAATGCATGATCTCATAGAATGGTAAATTTATTTCATAAAGACTGCAAAATGCACTGATTCAAGACATGAACACAAGTAATTAGGGAAACCAGTAGAAAGGAACAAAAAGAAGCAACAACATTGTAAAACATAATGTATGAACAAAAGAAGATTTTTGTAAAGCAATATTGTATGCAAATGAGCTCTGTTTTTTTAGAAGCCACATGTTCTACATTTACATTGCAAAAATGTAGTTTTACCTTAACATGAATATTCAATGCATGAAAATTGAGACCTTTTTGTACCGTTAGAACATATTTATTTATTTGTTCAAATCAGCACATAAGTAAACATATTAAGCCACTTATTAAAGCTACTTTTTTCACACTATATTATATCATTCTTAAACCAAAAATTAGTTCTCTTTATTATATATATGATTTTGATTTGACTTTTTCCATCGCCTTCCCACTCGGCAAACAACTTCATAAGAACGTCCTGATCACGTAGTTTTACGTCCCGACGTCCGCGACGCGAATAGGACGCCGCTACGATGTGAAATATGAGACGTTCCATCATCGCCTTTAAACCACTGGTTAACGACGTGTTTTTATGACGTGACTAATTAACATGTCCGTGTAACGTCGCTTATTAGACGTTGTCGCGACGTGTTATTAAAGTCGTCTTTGTGACGTTGTAAATATGGCGTGACCTTCACGTCACAATATGACGTTATAAGGACATTATATCTTGGTCGTGACGTGATTCGACGTTACAAGGACCCCATTAAAAGACCAACTTACGAATTAAACTTACTGTTAAATAGCATTGCGAATACCCCTCGAAAAAATGAAAATTTGGATTTTGGACAATTTTTAGTTTGATAATTGTCGCTTTCGAATAGGAATAATATGGTTCAGTTGAATAGCTATCATTTTCGCAAAAAAATATATATATATGATATTTATAAGAAATATATTTTAGATTCTTAAATAAAAATGGGCGGGCAATTTAAATATCGTCAGAAAAATGACGTCCCTAAAACATTGATACATGACGAAATGCAGACCACTTTAGGACGTCGCATTTTATGTCTTAGCGGACGTCTTTCACTGAACGTCCTCTCGCGGTCAGATATTGACGGCGAAACGACGTCTAAGACTATACGTCCGGCAAACTTTCACCTGGGCTCAATGTAGGACCAAGAAAGGACGTGCGTAAATGACGTCAGACGGACGGGAATAGGACCAACCTTTGCCGAGTGGGTTTCTTTTGACAAGTACTCATCCAGAGTGGCTCATACATTCGCTAGGAGAATCATCTTTTGAAATATGAGTTGAAGAAAGAATGGAAGTTCTTTCCCGACCTGCTTGTCCGACTTCGTCTACCTTTGCGAAGAGCCTGTAAACGATGTTTTACAAAATATATTAAAATGGTTTAATTGCTTGTTTAAGAATCAATATGACAATTCATATTTTGATAAGTTAATATCAAAGTAACCTTGATCCAAATGAAATACAAATATTAAATCAATCGTATATAATCTAATCAATTAGCTTTCATCATCAAAAACAAATACGTCGAATAACGGCTCGAAGCGGTTAATGTTATATATTCATAACCATTAAAAAAAAAACTGATAACTTATTAAATCATATTATATCTATCCCTACATCAATTTTTGTTTGAAATATAAAATATGAAACCGCTATAAGAATCAATATTCGATTGAAAAATCAACCCTTAACCTATCCAACACCTCTTTTAAAACTTAAAAATCCAGCCCTTTCTCAACTTACCATGAGTGTAGGCATACAGCTGTTCTTGAGCGGGTTATAGACAAACATCTTGCGGCACAAGTAGCGTTTATCGGCGGACAACGGTTGCTGGGCAGGCTCTTCCTCGAGACTGTACATGAATCCGTCGTCAGGGTAACCGACCATGTAGGGTTCTTCCATGTCACGCTTGATTGGCGACGGGTCTAGTGATAACCTAGTGATGTAATAACTTAAACGTAGATATTATATTTATAAAAAGATATACATAAATGTAAACATATTCATTCTCTAAATGGTGCATGAAGACATAACCAACCATGTAGGGTACTTCCATGTCACGCTTGATTGGCGACGGGCCTAGTGACAATCTAGGAATAGAGCAGGTATATTTTTTTACAAGAAATAAATAATTCATGAATGAGTATATAAAGAATATATTTCTTACATTATAAAAGAAGTCATCCTCAAAGTATCCGAAGCTTGGGGTAACAGAATGAGTATGAATATCATATATGAATAAATATATAAATCTGTTATTTTTTATAGGATTTTATTCATTTTGGTTCATAAGGCTATCATAAGGCTATCCGACTTTATACGACACTTTTAAGTTTAGCTTGGTTGGCAAGGGTCTTTGTTCCATCAGAGCAACGTTCATTACATGTGTATCAATTCTCGTTTTTTTGTAACATTTATACGGTCCACATGTAAGGAAAGTCATGCTATATTTCATTCAGTTAATTATGACCTGGCTTTATCCATGTTTGCGTAGTCCCGATGAAGTCCGGTCAAACGAATCTAATTGTTGCAATCTGTATTCATGTTGTCTACCTACAATGTTCTAAAATTATCAGCTACAGTAACTATGACAGGAAATCTTGTTATCATGAACATGCTAGCAACTGGACCACGTTAGTACTTAAGCGAAAAAGGGACCCTAACATTTTACTATTTTATTTTTTATTCCGCCTGGTCATTTGTAGAGTGGTTTCAGTAATCATATTGTACAAAATAAAA
This sequence comes from Hydroides elegans, assembly GCA_001703475.1. NCBI lineage: Eukaryota > Metazoa > Annelida > Polychaeta > Sabellida > Serpulidae > Hydroides > Hydroides elegans. Next base: position 4,432 of record LQRL01018303.1, read on the forward strand.
CATATTTCATGAATATTCATTTAAACGAAAATAAAGATCAAGCTTATAAACTCAATTGTAAAAACTGTCATTGAAGTCATAGTCTGTTTAGGGTGTAACCAATTTATACAAAGATTTTAAAATGAGGTGTCCCTGTACAAGTGATGCGAAATGCAATGAGCTCATTCAAGGATGGAGGATTAATTGTTGAACGCAACATCTAATTGAAGTTGACAAGCGTATTCATTTTTGCCTATTTGTGCTTACTTCTTGTGTTTAACTAATCCCCATGTTTTAAATATACCTTGTCCAGGATTGAGGTTCGGAATTCGGCTAAAACTATTTCTGAAAATTTTATATTTCATGTCCAATGCTCATCAAGGGGCTACTATAATCATGAAATTTGCTGTAAATGGTCACTTTGTTACTACATTGACCAAATGATATTGTAAGTGGTCCGATATTCGTGAGATATGTTAAGCTGATAATTCAAACCTCGATTAGAATATATAATTACAACATAAATGTTTATAGTTATACATGTAAATATATTACTTATGGTATGTTGTTAGACAAAGACAAGACGCGCGTTTAATTGTTAAAATAACACGTTTAACATTGAATAGATTAGCTTGAATAAAAAAAGTGGAATAAAACAAGTGATGTAAATTATAAATATATTTTCCGCATATAGGAAAAACAAAAAATCTCAATCAACCTTTGTCTATCGTTGAAACCTTCAATCAATTATTTCGTCGCAACAATATCTTGCGGACAAACCTTGGGTCCATGACATCAATCAGAGCCTAAACTGTAATTTTAGTGCTATTTGATAATAACAATTGAATCTAGTTGCTCCTTGAGTCTATAAGGTATAAATAAGCCGAAAAATAACAAAAAAAATATTTAAAAGGACAATCATTTAAGTGTCAATTGACTTTCAATCGTTACGTTAGGGTTTGATGTTTTGACAGTTTTATATTATCATCAAATAGCACTGCATATCAATATGCATAATTTTTATATGGCATTATGGTGTTGTCCGCGGCTCTATGTGTCTGCGACCGCCAAATCGGGAATTATATAAGATATAGCAATCCTGGCGGAATTTGAGCTGTTTGGCTTTAAATATCATATTCCAATTTAATTAACGCAGACGCAAAGATCCTATGACAGTTCCATTATGGTCTTATCGACACGATAAGGTTAATAAACGCCAATTTAACATATGCTGGTCGGTTTTTGCAAGATTAAGTATATATATAAATGTTTGAATAAGTACTTTTCTTCTACGCCTGCGTAGGGATTCACTTCCGGTTGTTGTTGTTCTTCGTCACGCCACCCGCGGACGTAGAACGCCTCGATGTGAACCACTGTGAAAATGGATGCATATTCAAAATAAAATACATGTATATGCATTAGTTTTACAATGAATGAACTAATTTGTACCGGCTTTCGATTGTCCCGATTTACATAAAATTAATGCATTTGCATTGAATTCTATTTTCTCTGACGGTATCGTAACGATGTTTTTCAGTTTATATTTCAAAATCATAGTCACTCTTTAAAATATGACTATATAACGTTGCCAAATATTCAATGTATACATTACGCAAGATGTTGAAACGTTTTCTGACGTTGCTTCAGTTTTTGTGCGCATGTCAATTCAGAATTCTGAATAAGTTATCATGCTGCAAAAATATCATATAAAATTGTCATGATATCGTTCAGATTATTCGATTATATGCCATCGATCAAAATGAATCCTTTAAACAAGCCATAACTCAATAATTGTTCTTATGTAATTCACAACAGCATAACTGTCATTACAAATCAAAACATCCCAATACCAATCCACAATTGGCTTATTCTTCGAGCAAAGTTGTTGCAGTTATAATCGATCATAAGAAACACTTATTCCATTATCACCCTGTCGGACGCAATCGACCAGTACATGTAACCCACAGGTATAGCATGGAGCTGCTTTCTCTAGAACCCCTTGAACATCCCAAAGGCCCACTCAGTGATTATTTTCAACACATTTTTCGAGTCATAGGTCACACAAAAAAATTGAATAAATTCGGGAGTACAAAAACTATGTGCTTTCAGAAAAGGAAGGAAGGAGTTATTAGTGGAAGGGAAATAATATTTGCGTTGAAATTAATTAGCATCAACGCTCTTAAGTGGGAACGCCATTTTTCTTTGCGATTTATTTTTAGGCGGGGTGGGGTCGGGGGTCGGGGATAAGTGGGGCTTTGAGTCAAAAAGTCATCAGAATATCAATAAAAATAAAAATAAACGTCTTTTTCATGCAAAAAAGCCTGTTTAACGCTTTATACGCTAAACCAGATTGAAGAGAATTTGGACAATTGCATTAGTAATGAACAATTATTCATCTACTCAAAGCTGTCCGTTTATCCTTGCAAATTAGTTTTGACACTGTTTTAACCCATCACCAAAGGAAAGCATTTTTTGTAGCGTTCCATTTCAAAGGTTTAAATTGTGGGTAACATTCATTGATGTATTTTCATAAGTAATTTTCCTTCAGTGAAAAACGTATTGAGGTAACTTTATGCATAAAATTATTTTTGAATCATCTTAACAATACATGTACAAGATGAATATCATTTATTTAAATCAATACCGTTTATATGCTTAAAAAATGATTAACAACACCATGAATCCTGACTTATTAATAATGTAACTCTACTAATTGTAGATGAAAAAAGCAATTGATGCACGTGTTATGGGTTTTAACACCAAAACTGATAATTACACCAACAAAAAGTTTGTCGAATTGTTTCTTTATTTTATTTGAATTAAAGTGTAAGAATCGATTGGACGAGAATATGCATAAAGATTTCAATATTTAAAAAATGAAGAAAAAATAGAGAGCGAAGCATCTGTTTATTTTAATTGGGAAAACAGTCCTATACATACAATGTACATGAAGGACATCAAAGAAATATATTCATTTACTAAGACAATTGGCTGTGATCTGTTGTCCGACAACAAAGGTCCTTGTATCGAAAAACAGATGACATTGATTTTAAGAGGAACCAGATTTTATATATATCAAAGAAATCATGGCTTACTCAACTCTCTTGTTGTTGTTTTTTTAGGTAAAGTTTAAAATATCTTTACATCCGTGGTCATTCCAATATCTACACTCTCACAGACACCTACTATTTTAGTGTTAAGAAATCAATATTTTAGTATTTAGTAATTTAGTAACACATTTATTAAATTGACGTTTTTGCTAAAATCAAATATGGAAACAGAACAACCATCTGGATTTCAAGAATGTGACTTCAACCAGTCATTCTTTGCGAAAGTGATCACAAATATATGCGAAAACGCGAAATATATAAGACATAAAGAGATCGCATTTTCCAGCGAAGAAGGAGGCCTTTGAGCAATTGGAGTAAGATCCAATGACAACAAAGCCAGAGTGGTCGGGTTTCGCATATTCGATTTGAGCTATATTCAGCCCGATGATGCGAATAAGGAAACAACTACACGTGTTGTTTTCAAGGTCAAAGTCAAAGGTAGCGACACTGCTAAGATGATAGCTTCATTGATGAACAGTCTTGGTTATGTTGATGTAACAAAGGCTTATCAGGAAAAAACATTTGATACCCAGATACAATCAGAATTGAAGGAAATCGCCTTTTTCGATGCGGTACACCCAGCGATATGGAAAGCAATTCGCCCTAAGACCTTCATGACAATTTCGGATGTTGCTAACGATATATACCTTGTTGCTATGGAGGATCTGCGTTCCGGATCATTCACGCACCTGGATACGGTCATGGAAGCGTCGTCATGGACACGTGATGACGTCATGGATGCGCTCCAGGGCATTGCGGCATTTCATGCTTTGTATTACGGTAATATAGGGAATATAACCCAGAATATCAAGAATCTTATTGACGCAACCAATGTAGCAAATCCCTATAATGATGTTCGTGCTTGGGCGTTTTTCAGATGTTTAGCGGAGAAGCTTCTGAAATACGATGGTGATTTACTGGATAAAAAGGCGGCAAAGGTGCTACGGAAGTCTATTGATAATATGGACGACGTATGTGGTATTTTAAGTGGTTCGCTGACCACGTTAATCCATGGTGATTTCAATGTGCGCAACGTTTGTTTGAGAAAAGATGCGAAACCAAACGAACACCGCCTGTGTGTTTACGATTGGGAGGATTTGCGCATAATGTGTCCTCAACATGACGCAGCATTTTTTATTGCGCATATTTTGACAACAGAAAATGATGACGTCATCCAAAAGTGGTCGGACTATTTCGAGATATACCGAGGCTGTTTATTGGATGAATTAATCAAAGTTGGAGCAACAGAAGAGGTTCTAGAAACAGTTACGAATAGGGAACAGTTTAAAAGGGTCTTCGATATGTGTGTCGTTGAAATGCTTTGGAATCGAGTCGGTGGCATGATTCTTGCAAGCAAGGTTCATCCTTTGCCGTTTATTCCGAAACTTGTGAAAAGCGTGTGCCGTTATCTCGAGCATTTGTCATCTGTTTTTGAATTTCTAGAAGCAGAATAATAATAAATATCTTTTTGGTATTTTGCAATTGTATATATTATATTTATTGTATTTAAAACTGCTATAACATGTTTGATACTTCAAAAGTAAATAATCGATTGAAGATATACACTACATTGCAAAACAAATATACATTTTGGTATGTAAAAATAAGATTCTTATTTTTATAAAATGATTCGAAAATTGATTATTTGTTACAATCTCATATATGTAATCAATGAGGAAAAGAATATGTAGTTTGTATAAATGTTTTTAATTATATATTCATATTTAAAGTTACAATGTATATATTACATGTATGGCATACATAATCCACATTTATTTTCCGATTTCGTTTCATTCAAAAAAATCATAAGCCACAAACAAAGTGGAACAAAGTCTATTTAGGTCTTAACCTATATTCATGGAGTAATATTTTCATTTATATTGTCATAAAAGAGCATGTTACTCAATGTTTTAGTAGCAAATGAGAAGTCAAAATGCTAATTAGCAGTGCAACATTTCTTTCATGCATGATCCATCATATTGTAATGAAATTACTGTAGATTGCGTCAGGTAAAGAACTCGGTCGGTCAAATTATTAAAGCATTGGACAGGTTTAGTATTTAAATATTTGAATTGACCTCACATTTATTATATACATATCAGGTATGGATGACGTTTTGAGTTGAATGTGTGCTTAGAAACCGACGTGTATGTTAAAAGTGCATCACATGATCCAAATTCTTGAAAGCGTGCATTCAAATATGAAAAAGCCAGAAGCATTGACATAAATGACACTATTTCAATTAATTTAACAAAAAATCATATGTTAATCGATTTGTAGATAGCTGTGTTTGGTTGGCTCATATTATTAGTTAGAGCATCTAATAAATGCTGCAAATCATGGTTCTTGTATATAACAAGACTTTGCAAAGTGGGGTAAATTTCCAATACTATGTAGCTATTTAAATCAAAGTTAAAAAAGAACACCTTTTTTACGGAACACCTCTTAAAACCAGCGTAAACTGCGCTTCCTGATTCATGATATATAGTAGGTAGACTTCTCTTTAGGGTGTGTCCACATTGATCAAACCACCTTCAAACCTAGCTTCAAACCACTTAAGGTCGTGATTTCGATAGCACAAGAACGTTGTTGGTTTAAAGCATGGTTTGAAGGCGCTTTAAAGCACTTTCAAACCTACCTTCAAACTACCCTTTAAACCAGAAGCGTAAATGTAAAACTGTTAAAGGTTTAAAGGTAAGTTTGATCAATGTGGCCACACCCTTAGCATCAGCTGATTTGGTATCTTATTACCTTTCCTGTGACGCCGAACATAAAATAGCGCGGCATTTCGACGCAAGGGTCCGGCCTTTAATATGCAACTGTATTTATAAATACACTCATACATAAACCATGAAACATAGTTTATGCAGTGAAGTGTGTAGACTACCATATATTATTCTATCTGACATTTCAAAGGAATATCAAAATCGATGATAAAAATGTAATGTGTTCTACTTGGTCACGAATTCTTTGCAAATTGGTTACAAGAATGAATGTAACATTTCATGAATCAAACCCTTCATTTACAATTCAAATAATGTTCCGATTTGTTACAACTCTGATGATCAAAAACAAAATTTACACTTAATTAACATTAGAGTAGTTGTAAGCATTTGCAGTCTTGTTTCATTATTTTCATTTCTGAAACCCACACTCTTGAAAGAGAGCGTCTTTTCTTAACTAAGAATTATATTTGTGTTTTTTTTTTCAAATAGGATATTCACTTATCTTTATATGCTAGCTCACTCTCTATAAATCGTTTTTCAACCAGAAAATAAGACATCATATAATTTTGTGAAAATAAAAATGTTACCTCATTTACATTTTATTTACATTTCCGGTTTTTTAACATGTCCCTAAATGGCAAGATGTGTCTTCTAAAAATGTGTAGACTACGTTGTTATTTAGAAATTTGTGGCAAACAATATGTTATTTAGGAACAGGAATCGCTATAAAGGCATTTCAAAGTATATCGATACGACAAATAAGGTAGAAAATGAATTCTAATATGAATGCTTCTGGACAGCAATATCATAAAGCTTGGTTTGTTATAAACGTTCACTCAACGACATGTTTGAGTGAAGACATGCCGTTTCAACTATGCATATTTTCACATTGACATCCCCACAGGCTGTGTTGACTGAAACTGAAAATGGTCTGAAAGTAGCACATCCATTTTACTCAAATATAATGGAAAATCTGTTTTGTATATTTTGTTTCAAAATTATAATATTGTTTTGTATTTACCCTCCTGTACTATATTTTAACATTGTTTTAGAACACATTTCGCCTCAAACGTCATGGCCTCATTCGATCGATTAAAAATATTATTTTAATCACAGAAATCACTTTTTGGAATCAATTAGTAAACAAGGGGAACTTAATTAAATCCGTGAATATATGTGGATGATATAATTCAAAAAACGTGCAGCTTACAGGTATTAAGTGCATGTTTTGAAAAAGAGATTCACAACATATTTTCATGTATATAACTTATTTCAGTACAATCTTGAATCATTAACAATATAAAGCTGCAGACAATATTCCGGTTGAATAATTGAGCACTCTCTTGTCTTTATTAATATCACCACGTCATATCTTGACTAACTGGCTCTCTCACGGTTAAATGGCCGCTAACTTAATAAAAGGCGAACCTTAACAGACCGCTGCTTTTAAGCTCCGTAAGTAAAGTTGTCGGTGCATAAGGTTGAAGCTTTTACTCAACATGCATTTGTGTAAAAAGGTTCAATATGTCACAAACGTAATGCAAATTCAAGCATATGGCAAAAAGCATGTGTCAAATAATAGTTGGGTTTGGTATAGTCTTTGTAAAAGAAGGCCCACGCGGTTCTTGCAAATCCATTTGAAGACGATCATTTTTATCTTCAGAAAAAATACCGTACGGGAAGCTTATTCAACTTTTCCCCAAAGTAACTGTGTTTTTCGATTGATTCCTAGTGGGAAGTCCACAAAACTGATTGCATTTTTAAAAGCTCGCCACTAGAAGCTTCCTAAGTGGACATGTCCCTAAATGCTCGAACCCTCTTAGATTGCTTACCAGTAACCGTGTAGCCAACAATCGCACTTGGGCATGACATCACATTTGCTAATGTTGATAAAACTTTACTTGTAAACCTTTTTGAATATTTTTTAGTTAATAACTATTGTTGAAAATTGGATTCATCGCCTCTAAAAGGTTGTTTAGCAGCTTTCATATTTAACTCAAATTAGGTTTGGGATCAACACCGCGATCTAAGGCCTGCCATTAGCATTAGCCTACTGATAAATAACAACACATTTTGAAGGGCTCCGCTCATAAAGTTACAAAGTTGGTTTTCTGGTGAGAGAATCGACTTTAATCAATTTATAGATGGCCTAAAAATGGGGAATATTCAATATTTCTCTTGCAAATGTAACACGTGATTAATGTTCAATTTTTAAAGCACAATCTACGTACAATGTCTATAATATCAATTAATTTTCAATTTTGGTCATTTCATGTATAACATTGGTCCGACTGTAATCTCTCCGCAAGATATAGATTTGGTACGGGCATCCAAAATGTCATCCACCTCATACTGAACGACACCACTTTCATTTATAGCAGATACTACATAAATCATTCTGTGACCAGGTTTGCTAGCTGCTCCTCACAGTAAATGCATTTGTCTGGTTTTTACGACATAACTATCACCGAGCATCAAAACCCTAGACAGAGAGTCATGCTTTATTAAGCATCCAATTCATTGTCATTTATGACAAGGGAAGAAATCAAAGTGTATGGACCCGAGTGCATAACTCCCAACATTTGACAGATATATCAAACCAACAGACATTAAACAGATGTGACATACACTCAAGTTGTATCAAATATTAACAATTGTAATTCAAAATATGTCTCAAAGTGTCCTTTGATTCCTTGCTTTATACATTTGTATATGTAGCTCCAGATGACATTTAAATATCTCGTGTTTAAGGAGATGAATTTTTAACAGAGCGTGTTCTACTGTTTGATACTTCTTGTATATATTCAGTTCAAGTTAAGATAGCAATGTCGGGTCAAGATCGACGGAAGTCATTTAAGATATCTTAACATTCCCTTATAAACTATTATGGAGCAAGTGTTCTATCTGCGGTTGGATATGACGGTGTCACTGAACCTTTTAGCTAACATTCTTGATATTTTGAAAGCGAGCAGAATAATATTCATATCTGTATCATTACCGGTAAGCATGTGCGTTGGACGTACGATAGAAACAAATATTTTTGAGTGCAATTGCATTGGCTTATACTAGATACAGCCATATATTTCAAGATATGAATTTCTCCATACCCATATCAACGCTTGATGTCCAGCAGGACGTCATTCGTGATCATTCGACTGTGACGAAAAGTTGCTCCCGAAATAAATTGATTTTTTTTTCAGAAATTGGGGCTAGTGCATGCTCCGAACATTGTGTCATGTAGGCATCCAACATGGTATATTTGTTTAAGTTATAAGTTTTAATAAATAGCAGTAGTTTGCATTGGTTGATCCAGGACATGTTCCGAAGGGATGCCGACGCATTTTGGGATATCAAACGAATGTCTGGGTTGTTTAATAATTGGACCACGCATTGCCAAGTGGGAGCTAATTCAATAAAGCTTTTATCATTAGCGCAACACAAAACTCATAAAATAAGAATCATGTCGATATTCATCCATATTTGATTTTTCGTCGTGGGCTCATTGTTACTAATTGGATGCATATTTGTAATAAAACGGTAATTTGGAGGAAAAGTCAATTGGAGTGATATCATTTATCGATAGAAAATTAAAGGTTTCTGTGCATAAATATTTTCTATCAATAAGGACCTTATTGTACCGATAGTTTAACTGTGTCACATGATTCCTGTCCTGTGTTATATAATACAAGCCAACAAATGTATCGATAAACAACATTTCTCGGGAAAAGCTCGATACAAAAAAGCTACATCATATACAATTTATAGAAATATTGTAAAATCCATTTCATCAGAAACGCAACATTCCACTAAGTACATGTACCTTTTTGTACCGAGCCCTTCAATTCTTACCTAGTCCAAGGCACTACTTTCCAGGAAAAATGAAATGATTGATCTTAGATCAGTTGATTAGACTAAGATAGTTATTTATGAATTATTGCCATTAAACATCAATTATTACGATTACCATTAATATTAATTCGCTTTTAATGCATTAATGTCGACATGAAGTGGCGCTATTGTAATTACTCAAATTTGATTACGCCTTTTTTTAAAGAACAAAAAAAATGGTGATTCTAATTTTAAACAGTATTTTGGGTTCAATATGACAAATATACTAATTCAGTTAACTTACTTCTGAAAAAAGAATTGATCTGTTACCATTCACAATGAGAAGCTTGCTAGCCTACGAATGATTGGCATGAAGCTCGTTACGAATTTCACAATAAAGAATGTACAGGTTTAGAAATTCGTTTCAGAATAAAAGTCCCGATGTGACTAGCTAATCCATGCCACGGCTAAAAATATATGACTAAAATGTATTTAAAAAAGAATCCTTTGAACAAAATAGAAAGGTTTTATGAAAAAATTATAAACATTAAAATGTTGCAAAACATATATTTTTTAGATGAAGTTTAATCACCACCAATGGGTGCTAGCTCTAACTTGCAACCGGAAGTACCTCTGGATTTAGCCTAAAATCCAAATTTCATAAAGAATTTATAGAATTTCTAAATATGGCCCCCGAATTGCTGCCCCTCCTTCTCACGTGTGCGACCATGCATGTTTGTTTATTTAAATTGTGAGAGACATAATAATGTCTGAGACTTGAAAAACAATTATTGATTTCGATTCCAACACATTTATTCAAATTGGGTCATGACAATGCCACCGAATTAAAATGTAATCTATTTTACCTTCCTTATCAAAGTCATCGATTATTTATCTAGATTTGTGCTTAGATTTTGAACCTTCATATTTACCCTCAACCACGGGTCTATTGGTAGATGCCGATAACTGAAAACCTTTGCTTAACTATTAATCACATTATTGAACAATTTTCCTCTATATTGCTGATTAATGCGCTTTAAGTAATTATACATTAAAATTATATCTTCAACTTTTGTTTCCTT
>LQRL01018317.1:0-13294 GCA_001703475.1 Hydroides elegans
GTTACAGCATTAAAACGGAATAAATTATCAACGCATCAGTGGGCTTTTCCTTTAAGTTTACGGCAAATATTACAACAATCCGACCAAGGCCATTACAATACGCATGTAAATTGAAAGCCGCCCGACACTTAATTTGTGAACGGACTTTATTCATTGGAAACAGAAAAATAAGAGAGAATATTTCATATGAAATCAAGATTGATATATGGATAAAACACGACTGTGAGTTTGTATAGCTGATTCTGAGCGAAGGAGAAACTATTACAAAACGAACGCCGCGTGAAATATGAAATATTCTTTCTCATTTTTTTCATTTTCCAATGAATATAGTCCGTTCACAAATTAAGTGTCTACTTTCAATTGACATGCGTAATTGCGAACAATAAGTCATGATAATAGCTTTTTATGACGTTTTGTTTGAATACTTGTATGGATCCAATAAATATGCAGGAACTGTACTACTGTATGCGCTCGAAATGAGTCAAGCTTATTAGCCTCTCTTCATGTGCATACTGAATACTGTATATCGTTCTTTATAATGTCATTCAGAAACGACTCGCGCTTCAAAGAGAATAGAGCAAAAAATAATTCCATCATGTTATAATATGGAATACAAATTCATATAATATAGATTGTAACCGCTCTCACAATGTTTCGCTCGCGTGTATTGCATGTAGCGGATACTTTCATAGTTCTCATCATTCTCTACCCACCGATGGTGTTCTACTGGAGAGGCATCTGGGATCTATGGGGTGTTTATATTCAACCGGGTCCATACCCTACCGCCAAATGGTATCTCATTCTCATATCATCTGCGTGCTATGGTGGATATTTCCTCGGACCCATAATCGACCGCAAAATAGCATCGAAACCATATGTCACTAAACGGATAGTCATCATTATATGTTTGAATGTCTACGGCACGCTGTTCTTCGGATACTGGCGAGCCGTGTGGGAGACGCTGGATTTCTATTTCTCGCCTGACCCCTTACAAAATCTCATCGTGATGCTGGCGTCCTACTCCGTTCTCGTCTTCCTTCGCTGCTCTCGCTCCTGTATCATCCCGCCCATGTACGCCAGTCTAGATACGAAAGAAGGCGTCTTGATTCCCAATACGCGGTTCAAAACCAAAGTAAGTTGTAAATCGCATGTAAAATTACTGTAAATATACTCACTTGATAAGAAGTTGATATTTGATATTGGTCGAAGGCTTTATAGAACTTTATACGGACGCAATTCTGTGTGGTATCAAACCAAGTCATTTTGCGAAGTGAGGGCAAAATTATTGTTATACTCACAACATAATAACCTAAGATATTATTTCATCTTATAGAACCTTTGTAAAGTGATCACATTGAAACGCATTTTAAAATGTTACTGTAATGTTGCTGTACATACATGTATATAAAATCATTTGAGAAAATTCATAGTAGGATACATGGGTCTCATTCAATATATAAAAAAAAACATACATGGGCTCTCTATGAACATATGTCAAATAGTATTTTATTATTTGCAATATTTGGAATATTAGGGTTATTTTGAAAAATACAAATAAATAGAACAACTGTGACAAATCAAATTACACATAAACTTAATTATTGATATTTACCTCATTCGTTTGCAGTCCTTCAGCGAGGCCTACACGCTCGACTGCTTCCTCTCGCACTTCGTTGTCTACGCGCTCGTTATGGCCTCGTGGCGCTCGTGTTGGAACCTCCAGGGCGCGCTCATCTATCCCGATGACCCTGCCTATATTAGCGCGCCGTAGGCGCTGCCTTAATTAGCGCGCCGCAGGCGCTGCCTTTATTAGCGCGCCACAGGCGCTGCCTTTATAACATCATATTAATACAATCCACTTTCAATTGCAGCCCTTCAGCGAGGCCTACACGCTCGACTGCTTCCTATCTCACTTCATGGCCTACGCGCTCGTCATGACCTCATGGCGCTCGTGCTGGAATCTCCAGGGCGCGCTCATCTATCCCGATGACCCTGCCTATATTAGCGCGCCGTAGGCGCTGCCTTAATTAGCGCGCCGCAGGCGCTGCCCTTTATTAGCGCGCCGCAGGCGCTGCCTTTATTAGCATCACAATAATACAATCCACTTTCATTTGCAGTCCTTCAGCGAGGCCTACACGCTCGACTGCTTCCTATCGCACTTTGTCGTCTACGCGCTCGTCATGGCCTCGTGGCGCTCGTGCTGGAACCTCCAGGGCGCGCTCATCTATCCCGACGATCCAGCATTTTCAGACAATGTATGCCTCGCCGTGGGCTACATACTATGCATCCTCTTCTATATCATAGACGGCGTCTCAGTGCGCGTGCGTGAATGGGCGACTGAGACCGGTGGGTTCTACGCGAGGGTGTTGGTCGAAGATGTCTGTTACGCGATTGTGTTCCCCAGTCATTGCCTGTTATGGCGCGGGGCCTGGAATAACACGGCCAGATACGTGTTTCCCGACCCCACCACGGGAGGCTGGTTCTGCTATGTTACAGGGATGTGTGCCTTGACAGTTTTGCAGCATATCAGTTACGCCGGGACCATGGGATGTGCCGTTGATGGGGCGTCGCAAAAGAACGAGAGCTTATTTCCGGCACATGTTTTGCGATATTATTTTCTGAAGCCAGAAAAAAAGGAGGAAACGGATGACAAGAAGGACGACTTAAATGAAGTAACGATTTGATGTTTACCCTCACAACAGTTTACTATAGTCTATCCGATGCCCTTCGAAAATATGCAAAAATAACGTGAAAACTACGTCCGTACATTTGAACGATCGAACGTCAGAACTACATTATTCATTGATGTCGTCGTACATCTGAGCAATCTTGATATGATGTGGGATACGAAGTGAAGATTTTGTCAAGTCTGTCTATTTTGTCCAAGGTCGTATCTATAATTAAACACTTTATTGCATAGATCGATTATTAAATTCATTAACACCTATTTTTCTTTAAGGGTGTAAATGCGAGCATATTGGTTTAAGCGTGAATAGATCACATCGGATAAAACGATAAACAAGATTTTCTATTTTTATTTATAAAAAAGGAAATAAAAAATACACAATTACATGTACGACAATTTCATTTATCCATGTAATAAAATGCACAATCATTCATTCACAATATACAATATTAATCAATGCTTTCTAAAATTTAAAATTGAACATAGTTTTAAGCAGTTATAAGCCAGTTTTGCGTATTGTGTGTGGCTTAAACAACTTCACACGTTATTAATTCATCAATTTTTGATTATGATAGATCTAACTAGAGTCCATTAACCTACCGTTAAAAGAAACGCAGTTGTTTGTGTTTTTTTGCACTAGATCGAAGATCTAACCTCAACTTGCATATATCCATTAAAGGTAGGCCTAGTTGCTAAATACAAATTATAACTCCCAAACCGTGGATGATTTCAATGATTGTGTTTTCGTTCATTTTTTGGCGAACTGTTTTAAAAGCATATCGTGTTTATACAAAATAAGGTAAATAAACTAAATGCATGATAATTTAAAGCTGAACATCATAATCGAACTTAACACATTTGAAGACTACAATGAATCAAATAGACAAACACAAAACGATAAAACTCGTGAAACGTAATTTCTTACAGGAAGGGTACCCCACGACACATTTTTCAAAAAGTTGTTAAATCACCTTAAAACAACTTTACAAAGACGAACAACAACAAAAAACATCCTTTCGAACATCAAAATTGTGCAAAAAGGTGTTCATTTTTTCCAAGCCAGCTGAGCTGTTCCTCCTTTTCTAGCCAGCTTGGAGCAGAAAAGGAACACCTTTTGAAATAATTGAACTGTTGAATTAAACTATATTACCTATTATTAATAACAAATAACATGTTATAAGACAATTGCAAGCAATTTCAATTATTTTGCAATGAATTATTCTCATAGATGTTTACAGAATAAAGAAATTATCAAAAAATGTGTTCCTCAGAATGCAAAAATCTCCAAGCTAAAAAGGATTTCCTCAAAATCTCCAAGCCAGCTGAGATTTGCTGGGGAAGACCTTTTGTGAGGAACAGCTCGTGGGGTACTCTTCTTACAGGTGTATTTATAAGATTAGGTAAACTTGAATTCGAATACCGAATACCTAGCATAAATAATGTACTCAATAAGTCTTGCACCACCTTTTAGGCAAAACATGAAGCAGGCGGTGCGAGACTTGATTGAGTGCCTTATAAGACATTATAATTTTCTATTCATTTGGCACCAGACCCTTCTACATTACAGGAGTACCCAGCGATTTATTCGGTGAAATATCTATTCTGCTGGGAAATCTTCCTTGCTGGCATTTTCCCAGAATAGAATAAATATTATAATAATACTTCATGTTTTCAGGAAAATACCGTAAAATATTTGCCTCGAGGGAGACCGTCCGGGAGGGACCGAAGGCGAAGCCTGAGGTACCTCCCGGGCGGTTTCCCGAGGCTTTTTGCTTTTTGTGTTTATATTCTTAAATTGAAATGATAAATAAGACCAAGCGCACTGTTCAAAACCAAAAAAAAATATAGATTTTCTTGACTTAAGGCGTTCAACGACATGCCACCCGGGTGGGTGACGTTAAAAATAAAAATTACGCAATAGATGCGCTTACGCATGAAAATTTGCATTCTGACGTAATTATTGCGCCATCAAAAAATACGGCAAGTGGAAAGCCCTGTGACGCATCTTATGTTTCCTTTATAAAAACAACGTCAAGCATGAAATAAGAAATTTCATTTTTGTTTTGTGTCAAGAAATAACGTCCGTAAAGGCAATTATTAACCAAAATAAAATAAGGTATGAGCACATTAGGGATAAAACATGTGCATGAACTGAATTTAGTAGACTCTTACATAGCATGAAATATTGAAGAGTATGGGAATACCTTATCAAGGTTCAATATTGTTAGGCGTTTATTGCACGAAGGGTTCAAATTGGATGCATCGAAGCCGAAGGCTGAGTGCATCCTATTTGACCCCTGAGTGCAATAAACACCTTACAATATTGAAGCTGAATATTGTATTCCTTTTATTACATGGAATAACAAAGAAATTCGTTACTGAAAAAAAGTTTATTTTTTGCCATGTCATAGTGGGCGATAATATAATATGTTTAATAATATTGACAATCAGGGTGGATTATGAAATGATACGCTTATAAATCATATAGGATAAGAAAATAATCTATGTTAAATCAATTATTTAGACATTAATTCATGTTTATATTGTTTTATTATGAAATTTTAATTTCGGAAGTGCAATCTTAAAATAGTCCGGGTGCAATACACAGAAATATTGCATCCTAGCTTTTCCTTATCATTTTTTTTAAGTGATGCACCCTGACCATGTAATAATATGGGAATCCTTTATGAAGGTTCAGGATGTGTGGATGTTTATTGCACGATGGGAGTCGAAGTGGATGCACGAAGCCGGAGGCTGAGTGCATCCACTTCGACTCCCTAAGTGCAATAAACATCTACACATCCTGAATCTGAATAATGGATTCCCTTTACTACATGGTAACTTCTGATTTTGATGATTTTGTCATGGCCTATTTGCTTTTTAAAAATTGGGTTGCTCGAAGGATTGCCCAAGAATTTGTTGACTTAAGGTATTAAATGCAGGTGAATATGTGTATACGTGCTATACATGTATTTTGAGCGTTTCAAAGTAAAATCTAAATTGCAACTTACATATTTAGGTTTCGCCTGCTATTTTGTATACACATTGAAACGTGGTATAAAATTGTAAATTTATGATGATAAATTGTATATGTCATTCAATTATTTCGTTAAAATCAGCTTTGAACACAATTGTGATATTTCCTTCTCCCATCATTGCACCTGTTGTTTACATAATTATGTTCGTGTTCATGACGTTATGACGTTTGAGGTTTGGTTTGTGACGTAATAAATAAACGTAAATACACCTGTTTAAAAAGGAAAGGCTTTGGAAGGCGACTTTGCGCAAAACAAAATTTTAGTTTTCTAATAATCATTTATTTGTTAGAAGTAGAAATGTGCTTGGTTTTCCAATCTAATTACCTAGAACTTGCAAAATTTGAAAGATAAAAAGTTTTTTAGGGACAAAAACGACACATAATATTGAAAACAAGTGTTTAAATAAAACAATCCGAAAAATATAAATTTCCATATATCTATGGAAAAAGTAGATTAGGCGTTTCTACGGTGCAATACACTTTATATTTGCATCCTAGCCTTTCACTATCATTTCTTTAAAAAATACACCCTAACCATGTAGTAATATCTATTCTTGCTGGCAACGTTTTGCTGGCAACGCTTTTCAGGCGTTCCTAGCTAGCAAACAAAGAATAAAGTGTATTCTTTAAAAAATATGTTTTATCGCTTTGAAACGTATACGAATCCATTTTGCAAAAAGGAGTCCTTTTATACCTTTTATACTTCTAAAAATCGTTCGTTGGGTACTCCTGACATGATACTGATTATTCATTTAAGAATTCATTTATATAACTATGAAACATACATTTCTGAGGTATACTAATATATAAAATCGTTTCTATACCATAAATAAATATAGGCAAATTCTACACTGGTAATCTTTTCAATATCATATAAAGAGAACATTCATTTATAACAATCATATTTTGATAAAACATTGCTAAAACATATATACACTTAATTTAAGACTGTGTTAACTTGATTGCGTTATTGCAAATATAAATACAATTTCAATATCAAGTCTATAAAGTTTGGAATAACTTATTTACACATGGAAATATTATATACTTCACATCGAATTGAACGCAATTCAAGTCTTCTTGGTCGTTATTAGATACTGCAGTGTTACATCCTTTTTACACACCCAAATGACTTAATATACAAGAAGATAAAACACATACCAACATTTAATACAACTAACAACAATACTTAATTATTTGATTCTTTGCTCGGAATATACAAAGTGAAAATTGCAATTCAAGTCATCTGCATTTTTCCACGTTTTCCTTATCTTCTCATTGGCGCTTCGGTTGTGATCGTAAGTTTTGTAGCATCCTCGCGTGAATTCCTCTCACCATCTTGGAGTGCCCTACAACCTCCGGCATGGAAGAACTATTGGGTGGTCAGAAAACACTCTTTTACCTTCAACCATATTCGCATTAGAACTTCAAATGCTTCGCATCATGCTCCCACGTCTCATTCTTTTCCATTCATATTGTCCTTGCAATTCATTTCTTCCTATTTCTACGTGCCATTTTCGTATTTTTCGTGTTCATTTGGAGAAATGTTGGTCAGCATTATTTCAGACGCCGATTTGTCTTCTTTCGTCACCCGGTAAGTCCGCTTTCTCCGCGCTCTGAAAGCGAACAGATATCCATGTTATCGAGCCCACATTATAAAAAAGGGAAACGTTTTTGTTGACATCATGAACTATCACTTTTCAAAAAAGTCATGTTATAAGACAAACCCACACTTCAAAGTTAAAACAACATTTCCTTCTTTACCTTAAACAACAGCATCTCCTGAAACACATTCACTTTCTTAACCATTAACGCTCCCCTCATACTCTTCATTACGCATCCAATACTCACTTTCTCCTTCTGTAGAGGATGAAGAGGAAGAGGAAGAGAAGAAGCAGCGACGCGATTGGAATGCAGAGCGCGAGGGCCAGGCTGCCACCGGCGCAGGAATCACAACCCGAGGGGGTCACTGCAACAAAAGGGAACGGGTATGATATAAATGGCAGCGCCTGCGGCGCGCAAGTAACGCAACGCCCGTGGCGCGCTAATAAAGGCAGCGCCTGCGGCGCGCTAATAATAGCAGCGCCTGTGGCGCGCAAGTAAGCCAGCGCCTGCGGCGCATTAAAGAAGAAGCACCCTTCTGTAGAGGATAAAGAAAAAGAGAAAGATAAAAAAACGACGCGATCCGATTTCTATCGCGATACGATTTATGAATACGCAATTGAAAAACTCATACTTTCCAAAGCTAAAAATACTCTTTGGGATATTTCTGAATCCTATACTCACTTGGAATGGGTGTGTCGTCTGGAATTTCGGGAGGAATCGCTCCTTCATCTGAAAGGAAACATCGTTTTAGTTAAAGGTTACCTTTTTTAATGAATTAGATTTACATTTTAAGTCTGTAATTAAACATTTAATTTCATAATCCTAATAAACAGCATCAGAAACGGTTTCAACATGCAATTATTGAAAACACAATTAAACTAATGAAAACATAAGCCCTCACAAAGAAACTCACAACATTCGAGTTGGCGAATGGCGCCTCTGCCGTACGTGGTCTTGTTGCCAGGACAACGGAGACAGGTGCTCTGACCATACTCGGGTTGGAACCAGCCCTCTTCACACGGCAAGCACGTGCTCAACTCCTCGTTGTAGAACGTCCCGCGGGCGCATGTCACTGGAAATAAGGTATGACATTGAACATTGAAAATTGATATTTGAACGGAGATTTACAATCTATAGGTGAGAAAATTGTTCAGCATGTTTTTTTGATAATGATCCCGCGAAGTGACCCCGTTTAAAAAACCCTCCCCACCTTCCCAATATCCCCTGTCTCCCTGTCCCCCTGTCTGGCGTCATCTCGGCCGAAGTCTCGTCCAGCACGAAATTCCCCTGTCCCCCTGTCCCCCTGTCCTATTGTCTCCCTGTCCCCCGATTTCCCTACCCCCTGTTCCCCTATCCCCATATTCAGTTGTCCCCCTGTCCCCTTTATAAGCGCACCACAGGCGCTGCCTTTATAAAACTCACCACACGCATCCGCGTCGTCTGCGGCCATCGACCCGACGGAACACACAGGCGACATCTCGGCCGAAGTCTCATCTAACACGAGACTCGTCCTCACCCCCTCTCTCCCTGCCTTTACTTGCGCGCCGCAGGCGCTGCCTACACTCGCGCGCCGCAGGCGCTGCCCTTTATTATACTCACCACACGCATCCGCGTCGTCGGCGGCCATCGATCCCGCGGGACACACGGGCGTCATCTCGGCCGAAGTCTCGTCCAGCACGAGACTCGTCCTTGCCCCGCTCACATTCAGCGCCACGTCGTTGTTGACGCGCTTCTTTAGCGTCTTCGTCACGTGATCAAGGTCGTTGATCACCGACTTGATGCCGCCTGGATCGATGACGGATGGGTATATAAGAGGTAGATTCTTATTATGCATTTCGCGTACATATAGTTTTCATTTGCAAGGAAACATGTTTAACACTTATTTATGTGTATTATGTATGTACTATAGGTAATCATAAAATCAATTTTGCATTACATGATCGCTGATCGTTACATGTCGGCAATGAACACCTTAATGTATCTAAAATGATAAATCAATTCCTCCTTAATCCCATACCTTGATGGCGGGCGTTGTCATTGTATAGCACGGACACTCTGACTTTGAGATCCTGGAGTTTGGCACGACGTCGCTGTCGCCCTGACGACGTACTCGTGACGTCACATGGTGACACGTCCGGCAACGCGAGTGCGCATGAGCCGTCGAGGAAGCACGTGACGTCTTCGGTGTATCGCTCCGCTTGCGCCGTCACCTCGCGCACTATTTCCCGGCGCGTCGATTCGGAACAAGGGGCGGTGATGGAGGCCTCGAGGGTGAATGCCTCTGCCACGGGGCCAACTATCTCTGGAATAAGAATGATAAACTTATGAATCTCAACGTAAATGTTTTCTTAAATTTATGAATTACAGCAATATAATGTCGACTCAGGTTTTGTCCATATATTGCTGGTCTATATTCAAATATGTATTCAGGCCTTTGTGTCTATTAAATCGTGGTTTTCGTAGATAACTTTCGATCATATACCGTTTCTACATTAATATAATAATAAACGACAACTGGTTTCAAAGCATGTACCTGTGCATTCAGGGAGCAGGCATCGCGGGTTGTCGGGCGACTGATGCGGCCAGAGGTAAGAGGTGTTGCGGCCGCACGTGTACAGGTCGAGAACGGGGCCGCTGAACGCGTATCTGCACCAAATAAATGGAGATCACTTATTATATGTTCTAAATTCTATGAACCTTTAAGTACAGTGATATATTTTGCAACGTTTCATAAACGTTTCCCACTGAAACTTATTTGATTGTTCATGTTATTAAATTCCTATACCGATAATGATGAAGTCAGGATGACCATTGACATTCGTAAAAGTGCAAAGATAAAAGATGGTCATGAACTTGAAAGCAACTGCATTGCCATTATTATCCACGTGTTGTTCTCAGAAGGCCTTTCAGGGATAAAATGAAGAGTACACCACGAGCTGTTCCTCACAAAAGCTGTTTACCATCAAATCTCAGCTGGCTTGGAGATTTTGAGGAAATTCATTCTAGCTTGGAGATTTTTGCATTTTGAGGAACACATTTTTTAATTATTTCTTTATTTTTTTAATAATTCATGAGAATGATGAATTGCAAATTAATTGTAATTGATTGCAATTGTCTAATAACCTGTAATTTGTTTTTAATGATAGGTGATTTGGTAACATTTAACATTTTATTTTTTGCAAAAGGTGTTCCTTTTCTGCTCCAAGCAGGATAGAAAAGGAGGAACAGCTTAGATGGTTTTTGCAAAATAGTTATGTTTAAAAATGAGTATTTTGTTGTTTTTCATCTTAGTAAAGTTGTGTTAAGGTGGTTAAACAACTTTTTGAAAAATGCGTCGTAGGGTGCCCTTCTAAAAAGAATCCTTAAACAATGGAGTAAATGTTTTAGTAGATTAGATGCGTTTTAAAACCCAAATCATTTGTTTGTAAAGAAGATATCAAGCCGATATTGGTAAATAATTTTGGATTTCCTATTAAATCGGAAATATCGAAAATCAGAAAATATGATTTTAAAATGTTCAATACTATAAACGACAAGTAACCTACAATGAAACTATTGGTTTTATTGGCATAACAGTTTAAAAGACGATAAATGAATTCAGTATACCATATGTTTCAGGTTTATATTTAAAAAAATGAAAACAACCAAATATGTGCGTTTTATTGTTAACCATGGCTTGCTTAGAATCCTTCAATCATCTCTTGATGATAAAAAGCAAATCATTTTATGACAATCAACCTATATCGAGAGCTTAAACGATATCTGAATGGGACAACTTTCACTGAATTCGGTGATAAGAAAGTCATCATCAGTGAAAGTGTTAATGGCGTCTTAATATTAGTTACTGTTACTGTAATAATTGGGTTACTATAGATAAAGTATATTCAATCCCGGTATCGCAGGGGCGGGGGCCATCAACAAATAATGTGTCGTTAAGATTTGTTTTAGGTTGCGATTTGTTTTATTAGGTTGCGACGTTATTTTGAAATTGCTTTCATCATTGAGATGCATTGTGATTTATATTAACATTTGCTTTACTCTTTGACTATCGTTTAAATATTTATCTATAAGCGATTGATTCAAATGCATATTAAATATACAAGATGAACCACTTTCTTCGATCGACCCTTTCGAATCTGGATCTAACCATGGTCCTGAATCCGAGTTCATCATCATTAACGACGCCCTGATACTTAAGAAAGATACAGGCAATATATTCTTCAAATGAGCACAATTAATATGTGATTGATTGATAAGCTATATTAATTGCACATTCATCATAATCCTGATTAATGGATCTGGATATCTTAACTTAGAAAGATTTTTTTAAAAAATAATTTTTACAATTCGTTGTTAATAAAGAAATAAAAAGTAATAAAAATGAATTTGAAAAACGAAACGTTTCTACATGTTGTAGACGTATTCTTGACACTATTTGTGTGCTACCCTATGATGGTATTTTACTGGCGAGGCATATGGGATCTTTGGGGCGTGTATATCGACCCACAGCCATACCCAGCCCCAAAGTGGCACATCCTCGCTATATCAACACTCGCCTTCGCAGGATATTTCATCAGTCCGCTCGTGCAAAAGCGACTCAATCCGGAAAAGAGAGTCCAGTATTTCCTCATCACTCGAGCGTTCATGTACGTGTATGCCTCGATTTATATGTGCTATTGGCGCGCTTTGTGGGAAACATTAGATTATTACTTTGAGCACGATCTCGTTTCCAGTTTGATTTGTTTTATCTTGGCGTACACTCCGCTGCTGTTTCTTCGATGCTCGCGCAGCTGCATTTTCCCGCCGATGTTTGTCTCGTTGGACACGAGAGAAAACGCGATTTCGCCCAGCACGCGATTGAATACTGAGGTGAGTGAGTTTTATTTACACAATGTGATGCCCGCAACGCCATACATCGATTCAAACTTGTAAAATGTTGTTGAGCTATTAACAGTCATAACCTATTTTGTTTTCGGAGCTATACATTTTCGTTTGTGCTATGCCGTTCTGTTATCATATTCATATTCATTTAAGTAATAACCCATCTTTTTTCGTCTTCCCCAGCCCTGCTCGGACCGACTCGTCCCCGACTGCTTCATGTCGCACTTCATCGTACTCATTATTCTTCTGATTATAAGCACTGTGTCATATTGTGGTCATTCATTTAATAAATTCTAAGTCTCGCTTCTTTCATCAGCCCTTCTCTGACGCCTACTCGGTCGACTGTTTCCTCTCGCACTTCATCGTGCTCGGCCTCGTTATCACTTCGTGGCGCGGCCTCTGGAATTTCGAGTTCGCTTTCATCTATCCCGACGATCCTCAGTACGGAGACCACTTCTGCCTCGTGCTCGGCTATCTCCTCGTCATATTCCTCTACGCGATAGAGGAGGCACTCGCCAAGGGAACGCTCATGATGGAGAGCAAAGGGTTCTGGTACAAAGTGGTTTATGAGGATGTCTGCTATTTCGTTATTTTCGCACTGCACGGGGTGTTGTGGCGAGGGGCGTGGAACTGCACCGCAAGGTAATGTTCAGATCCTTTTGAATTTTAATAACTAACCAATGCCAGTTTTACGTGATTTAAATTAATCATAAAACTCTCAAATAAGATTTCACTTGTACTTCAACCATGTACTGTATATGTAAATACATTGAACTTCTTGAATTTGCAAATGAATATTTATCCATCTTTAATATGCAAATGAAGGTACATCTCTTGCGTTTATGCCAATGCAGGTACATCTTCCCTGACCCGGAAGTGGGTGGTTGGTTTTGCTTCGTCGTGGGCACCATCGGACTCACCGTCCTCCAGAACTTCAGTTATGTCGGCGCAATGGGTATAGCGGTCGACGGGGAGGATCCGGGGCGTGGGGCCTTCTATCCAGCAAGGTACCTCAGGAACTATATCCTCGACCACAAGGCCACGATCACGGTAAGTATAGATCTTGAGGAATATGGCGGGGGATA
>LQRL01018322.1:0-10051 GCA_001703475.1 Hydroides elegans
GCAACAAAAGGCTTTCCATGTGTACAGAGACACATTTAAATTATTTGAAGATCTCGTCTTATTGTATAATTGTATTCGTATTGTATCATTGACTCTTCTCCATTATACGTTTGAAGACCGAAAAATGCCATCATGATATTTCATTTGGGATGCAGGGCGAATGTGAGACATATCAAGTTTCCCAAAATGTTTTGAAGTTTTAATTGAATTTGAACAATAGTTAGAAAGGCATTGCGATGTCTCATAAGCATGCATCAATCTCACAGTTTTTATGGAAGGCATCCCATGACCAATTTTCTCAAAAATGTTTATTTGGGCATGAAACCACTTGACACAATAAAACATTCCATAAAAAGTATCAAGTATAGAAGTGTCAATTTGGGCATGAAACTACCTTAAACATTGAAACGTCAGATTAAAATCAATATTTCGAACAAACGTGTTTACTAAAGGTGATCCGGATTTGAAGATAGATGAGCCGAATTGCACTCATCTAGCCAGGTAATTCATAAAAGGAAGAAACACCTTTTATCATAAAGAAAAATCTCAATGTACTTGTATGTGAGAACCGTTTGAGCGTCCAAAATGTATTATTTATCATGCATATTTATGTGTCTTTGAATCAAAGTTCAAACGAATTTGTCATAACGATTGAAAAGAGCCGTTCTTATAATCTTGTGGTTAGTGGTCAATCTTTGAACGGATGTTGAGAGACCGATTCGAAAAGGATCACTCTTTTTTAGAGACAGTTCGCAGGATGCTCTTCCTCGTTTTTATGCCAGCGCGACCTAACACTGTTTGAAGCCCAGTTAACTTTGATTAATTACAATTAACGCAAGTAATGGGAGCTTAAATAGTTTACTTAACTCTGTTTTTGTTCATCTCCTTTATGACGATGGGGTTTGTTATGCCTTTTATTTGGTATGACTTTCAAATTTATATGCTTTCACATAGTTAACAAATTTTACAAGTCCTTTGATAAATAGGGAGATATTTATGGGGGTTTGTTTTATTGCTCGTGTTTTCGATGAATATGGTAATTGAATATGTACCGATAAGAGTTTAAGCATTTTTATAATGAGGTGTGCTAATGATAAAAACCATGTTTTATTTAATTTGAAAACACAGCATGTAAGTGTGTCGTTAAAATAGATTTATTAACAATCAGATAAGAGGAAAAGGTATTTCGTCAGATTAGCTTATTATAATATTATTTCTGCAAGTGTTGCTCAAGTTTTATATCATATTTGTTAAAAATAATCCATATTTTACCGAAAGGAACCTTGATAGACCCTATTTATTACTGAAAATTATTTTGCTTTTTAAATGGTATACTTTTACACAAGTAAGTATATATGTGATATATAAATGACTGCAATTACTTCATTTAAGACGTAACCCAATTGAAAAACGTTTTCGAACGTTTCTTAAGTTGCTAACGTCCGATGTAAGGAATCAATTTATTCTTTAAAATATAATAATATCGCACAGTTTTACTAACTAGACTTAACCAACAAAAACAAAATAAAGGCGTTATATAGAAAAACCCTTCTCAGTTGGAAAAACTTGTTTTAGCGAACAATAAATTCACTTCATTTGATATATAAATTAACATTCTTAATAATATCAAACTCATTATAAACTGCATTGCGAAAAATCCACTCTTGTGCAATAAATATATTGATTATCGTACCTGAAAATGAGTAACTTCAAAGCCGTTTTCATAAAAAAATGTGAATTTGCACTTAACATGTTTATGAACTACGCCCTTCAAACGATGTGGACACGAACCCATTTACATCGTCTCCAGACATTATTGGGCTTTCTATTATAATATCAAATACGCATGGTATATTACAATTCGAATCAGAATGCTGTAAAATAAATGGCCAAAATCATTTCAAAAACATCTTTTAATACTTCATGTCACTTGAAGTAGCCCGAAACAGGATCTAGTATTCAATTTCATGGCCATGCTTAATAAGTAGATGAGTAAATTTCATAATCCGCAAGCGTGATCATAATAGGGGTTAGACAGGGTCTTTATTAGGGTGCGTTTAAACTGATCAAACTTACCTTCAAACCAAGCTTCAAACCGCTTAAGGCCATGGCGACAATAACAAATTTCATTTAATATTTTATCACCTTCAAACCTACTTCAAACTTGCTTCAAACCAGATGTCAAGTAGCGTCAACAGGATTTTTTATACGCGCATTTGGTTTGAAGGGTGGTTTAAAGGTAGGTTTGAAGGTGGTTTGAAGTTAAGTTTGAAGTGCCTTCAAACCAACCTCAATTTTGGGATTGGCGAGGCGACGACCTTAAGTGGTTTGAAGCTAGGTTTGAAGGATGGTTTGATCAGTTTAAACGCACCCTTAGCATCATTATATTCAAGTTTATTTGCCATAGGAAATTGAAGACGGCTATTGAGGAAATGAGGAAAGGATGAGTAAGGTTTTTTTTGTAGGGCGGAATATTATGTTTACTTTTATCTTATCTGTGGTCATCCGTTTTTCTTAGACTTAAAATTGTCGACATGTAAATGGCTTGACTAATATTAAAATTAGACATTTAACAGAGATTAATATCGCATATACTTGAAAAGATATTCATTTAACTCACATTATAAATTCACTTTATATTTCAAGTTACTTTCAAATACCTGTAGCAGAACTCGGTCTCAGAAAATATTAATTCAAGTTCATTCCTACACAAACCTCCGGGCGTCCGTTAGCCTCAGATTATAGGAGAGTTAACTAATTATTTCGTCTGCTGTCCATACAAAAATCAAGCCAACACATATACATTTTCAGAGTCTATCTCATATTTATATTTCAAAATTCAAATTCAATGATTGTCTCACCTTTTTAGCAGGTTAAGAAAATAAAATATCAAACACAAATTATGTATCACGTGACTGAATTCCAGAATATGACATAGACTTTAAATATACATTTACAAAAATAGCAAGATCAAATACACATAAAAATTATGCGATAAAGGATGTCGCAGATAATAATTGAAAATCCATTAATGGCCGGTTGCAGTTAACGGTGTTAGCGCTGGATAAATAAATGTAAGCTATTCTAGCGCATTCTATGCACGGAACTCTGTCAACGTACTCAACAACCAGGTCTCGATTGAATGTGTCTCATTTGAGTAACACGAAACCCTGTCCCGTTTCTAGAAAATTCCCAAAACGGACATCCTCAAAATGAAAGTCGGACAAGATTCAAGTAAAAGACAAGACCTAACATTTCCGCGTTTCCCACTCAACGAGATTTACCAAAGAAATGCTACCGAAAGGGTTGGTTATTCTAGATGTGTCACCATATGTATAAATACTTAAGATATCAGGTACAAAATAATGCATTTATCTTAGCAACATCAATATTTTGGATATACAATTAAAATTAATTGTTAGTACTACTCTAGGTGGCTTCAGTATAGACATATATTCACAATTCATACACCATTCTATTAAGTCCCACCACCGTTAAAAGGGTGACATAATGGTATGTACAAAGAATGGTGTGAATTAGGAACCACGTAAAATCATGTAAATATAAATACAATTAACGTCTTTAAAAAACGCGGATCTTGCACATCGTATTTGCTGGGATTCAGTGCAGCAACCCTGGTTCAGAGCGCCCTAGATGCTTTGACGCTCAACGTGTATTATTCCAGTTAAATTTGGCGGGAACTAGAGCGTAACCATGTCACCCTGTTCTCGTCTCCTATTATCGCCCATTGTATTTTGGCATGGGTTTAATGGTCTTTTTTATTTTTGCAACAATAGCATTTTTTTCTTTAAAAGTTATGATTGATTTAGACATAGATGAACCAGGAAGTTGAGAGATTGCAAGAAAAATGATTGTTTGTATAATTAAAAACAAGATTTTACCCATCGTTTATTTATTGTTCTTTTTGAAGTTTAACGATACTGTTATATTTTTCTTCAGCATATTTTTCGGACCACCCCAGTAACAGAGAAATGCAGTTTATACGTTGAATGAAACTAACACGTAAGCATGACACCACGTTTTCAGTTTTACTGTTGAGGAATTGGTTGCGCTCAGCAACTCTCAATACATCAGCGATATAACTTACATTTTCTAATGACCTTAAATTTGCCAGTTTTTATACATTTCGATTACGTTTCGTTTGTGAAACTATCCAAGATATACTTCGAATTTGTTAATAAATCTTATACCATTAACTATTTTAAAGAAATTGAACCTTTACAACTATATGTCATTCCATACCTTAAACCACCAAACGCTTTAGAAAACTAATAATGTTGAACCCAGGAGGTCAAGCCTAAATCAAATACATACATTCATCCACGTTCAAGCATACACCCATCCCTCCATTTATGAATACTCAAAATCAACATAAGTCAATGCTTTGGCTTGGATCAGCAGCTATTAAATAGCGTTATCATGTCATCTGATATGGCATAAAATATAGTGAAGTGGACACCTTTACCTTAACATATATATCACATTACATAAGAACTATTCAAGGAAAAGAATAAAAACACATTTATAAATATGTTCCAAAAGCAATTGGAGAGTTCCGTGCACAAGAAAGCAAACATGAAATTTGACACTTTGAGACAAAACGATTCTAAGCATTAAAATATTGAAATTAGGATATGTTTTTATGCTGTGGATAACTTGCTAATAGCTAAACTTATTGTTAATTCAAGTCTACGGCATGGATCAAGAGTTATGCGATATACAGCACATTTTGGCGAATTAATAGTCATGATTGAGCAATTACACTATGCAAGGAACCCCCCAATGTGCCAAAATGGTCATGTCAAAATTAATATTATCACTGTAGGTGGTGTAAGAATTTAATTTGCCATCATAATAATTTAACTTCAATTAACTATTAATTTTCTAAACTTGGTCATGCCCCTGTGAAGGTGTTGAATCGGACTAAAAGACACAAGAAAAATTATGAACCCGTATCCAGATAGGAAACAAGAAAATACAATAAAAACATGCATTCCTTTTATACGCTGGCGCCTGTCTGTCCAATAAACGCGTGTATTACATTAGGCTATAAATCGTGCTTATTACTTTTCTTTCAAATATTGGTGTTGCTCATAAATCGAAACTGCGATAAATAATTGGCGAAGGGTCAAAACAGCATTTTTGTTGTAGGAAGGTATTGTCAATAACTAGCGTCATAAATTGACATGAGAGATAAAAAGGAACACATCAATTGAAGGGTTAATCAAAAGTCAATGCATACATGTAGTAACTGAAATATAGTTTCTCAAAAAGTCATATATTTTCAGATGTCCTTTAAGGACTTATCCATAACCGGAAGTCACGATCGGCGACAGCGATTCTTGTTCTTATGTTAAGGGCTCCGCCCAGCATTGTGTTTACTCTTAGAATGACGTTTTGAGAAACAAGGAATTAAGGGTTTTTTATTTGTTCATTCAAATAAGAATCGGAAAGTAGCCAAATGATGTAATTATTATCATTAATTATATGATATGAATCTATAGTAAAGTGACACTTTGCAATGAATATTGGCGAACATGTTAAGTCGACTTAACTCATTGTTGCACGGAGTCCTTCCATAATTGGGTACATCTTCGTATTTGTTCATTAAGGTCACCATTTACAAGGTCCAATTTCAAAGCGTCTAGCTCGGCTAGGTCCTTATTTACTGAAGATGCCACTTTAAGCTTTCAAAATGGTTCATAGAAATCTTTATATTTTAAATTGTGATCTCCATTACGAAGAATATCCACTAGGAGGTCATCCATTTTGCAGTGGATAAGGATGCGATATCAATGTTAGTCCCACGTTCGCGTAGAAAAAAAACCGTTAGCAAAGCGTGCAATTATCATCCAACGACAACGTCTTTCCGACGCATATCCGAGTGGGGTTCAATCGCTAGGAATAATCTAGATCCACACCTACACCTCATTAACAAACAAATGCAACATTTAAAACAATAATAAAACCGATATCATTCTTAACAATTATTGTCTCAATTGTGTTGACACAAAAATGACGTAATTGATTCGTCGAAAACCGGAAATAAACGACACCCATCTACTTTCACTTGTTGACCCGTTATCACCAATTGAGGGCATAATTAAAGGGTTCCAAGCGTAAATACAATAAATTGATTCAATCATTGTCTACAAAAAACGGTTCTTATAAATAAATAAATGGTCTTTCATTCAACCAATCTTGTTAGATTTTCTCCAAGAACTTTTATTTATGATTGGTATAGATGTTTGAACTACACCTAGGACAGGGATCAGAAGTTATGTAACGCAAACCTAGTTGTAAATACAGTATCCAGTTTATTAATGCACGGAACCCTTTCAATTAGTTTAATGTCGAATCGAGACAAATGTCTGAGTAATCATATTTGAAGATCAGGGAGGGTGAGGGAGGGTTCAGTTAAAACAATACGTGAATGGTACGAAGAGTAGCCTCTAATATTCCCATTCGATACTGTGTCGATTGCAAACGTAAGGTATTTGACAAAACGTCGGCTACCGTCTAGCAAATGATTTGGAAAAGGTTCAAGGCGCAGTACTTAAATCATTCAAGACGTGACTTAGTAAAATGAAAAACGTCAATACAACGTGAAAAGGTACATTTTTATTTTACATTATTTACATCAATTAAAAACGTATTGTCAACGTTATCTTTCTCTCATACCCGATTTCGGATCAGGTTTGATTACGGTTGCCCTCATTAGACTAAATACAAATCACACGATGTAACACTTTTTTGTGAACAAAAAATTGACTTTTATCTTCAATCACAGAATGGTTGCTATCAAGATCTAAAATGATAACGAAAAAAATCAACTTCCGGTCCTTGACGAGAGTGCAATCTAACTCTATTTCATCACACAAAATGGTCTTTAATTCTTTTTGCTATAAAGCAATACTTTCTCAATA
Organism: Hydroides elegans; assembly: GCA_001703475.1. Classification (NCBI taxonomy): domain Eukaryota; kingdom Metazoa; phylum Annelida; class Polychaeta; order Sabellida; family Serpulidae; genus Hydroides; species Hydroides elegans. The sequence continues at coordinate 6,948 of LQRL01018322.1, forward strand.
AGCAGTGGGCGTTCAAATAACGTTACAAAATGACGTGACGTCGCTAACAATCATCTACTTTTATTTTTAGTTTAAATCAAATGACCTCATGGTGTTTAGGGTAACCAAATAGCTCATCATTTAGCAAACGGATATACTGAATTTGAAGGCCAGAGAACCCCGTTGTAAAACGTCCTTATTATACAAATATTCCAAAAGACAATTCGTCTGACACAGTTTTGGTAACCAACAGTAGTCTCTGCCTTTTAGGCTTACCCAAAAAAATTACAAAGAGTGTTTTATGATATAAAAAATCATGTACTACAACACCGACACACTTTTTGCAGATGAAACAATTACTTTCCAGGACGACCCAAGAAATATGCTTTTGTTCTAAAGGATATTGTACTACAAAGTGACTTAATTGATGAAACAATGACGATTACAATCGGGGGGATTGCGCCGCCAGGAGCTAGTGATGAAACGATTAGGTGCATCTTGACAGGGCTCAGAAGTACATTGGCGCTCAAAATATCCAAGTAAAGTTTTACGAGTTATGCTTTTTGCGTTTATTGTTCATCTTTTAGCTTTTAAGGGAACGTGTCTATCATGTTATGCGTTTATCGTTAAGTTTTATGTTATCGTTTATAGTATATGCGTTTGCTATGAAAGGCAAACAACATGCACGACTGTACATCTACTCGAAACACGATTTACTTCATGACGATCGACTTTCAATCACACCAAACATACGTTGATACTTTCATGATCGTGAACGTTTTGATGGCGTGATTTTGATGACAAAATTGTTGTAACGCCAACAAGAATTCTTAAGTAATATTAATTCAATAATCGCACAATAAATTAATGATCATAAACTTTATATGCAAGATGATCGTATTTCTCGTCCATCATTTTCGGTTACGTTCAATGTTTTGCTCAGTCTAGGGACTTGTTTTGACTTAATCCCTACTCCGATTAGACATGAGACACCAATTAGTCGTGATTTCCGACAAACGAGACCCGAAGTGAGATCAACAGAGGCCAATGGCGCTTGTAAAGCACGGCGATGACCAATAAATGCAATAAAACAAGGCCCCGACTCGTCTATTTGTGTCCCTTCCAGAGGAGCACCTGATAAGTTGAGACATCGAAAACATATGTTTCATGACATATTTATCAACCATAATAAGTATCATGATATATATTAATGATGAATAAAAACGAATTAAACTAGAGCCTATTGGTGTCTTTTTAAAATTAAGAACTCCCCGAAATGAGATGTTTCCTAATGATATCTTGATTGATAGTTGCATTAGTATTTCTGTAATATCGTTGATCTTTTATAACTGACGAACAAGATTTTTTTTAGATAAAACTTTCGAAAATAGTTTTAAATATTGCGTTCAAATGTTATCATTCGACAATTGAAAATAAATTAATATCCACTTTCTTGACTTCGCAGGAAACTTAAATCTTTGAGAAGAGTTGCAGTACCCAGACACTATCGGGTGCCCCGCATCGTTCTTAGTCAAATTAAACGTTTAGGCTTATTGGTGGTACTATTTAGTGCTATTAAGTTGACTTATATTGGACAAAAACAGAACGGTTGCTTTCAGAAATAGACATCACGTGGAAGGAAAAGCAAGCCTGAGTCATATGTTGCTTAAAATTCAAATCATGGTCAAAGTCAAGGGTATTAGATATGTTAGTTCTTGCTAGTAACTACGCACCATCTTGGTATTCTGGTTCTAAGAGTACTGATATTCACAATCAGATGTGTATATCAAAATATACAATGTACATGTATATTCTTAACCAAGAACTCAATATGAATAATTTTCGGCAGTTTATTCGATTGCACTGCGTGGATAAACCTTTAATATTAGGCTTCATCTCATTTTACTGAGCTGAATTAATTTAAATGCTCCATGATGTTCAGGATTATTCTTTATTTAGCAATTATGATATCTTAGCATTACACAATACATGTACCAGGGGTGCATCTTAGCGGTCGCACGGTCGCATATGCGACCGTCGTTTCGCCAGCGCGAGTGTCATTTCAGAAGACACTGCGAATGTTATTTTGCTCGCGGGAATGTTGTGTTGGATGACGGTCACGCTTGCGCCACCGTCGATTTTGGGCTAGGGTGCACCCCTGCATATATACATTCATTGAGTCTTCCATTAATATTTCGTGTTTTACTTGATTCAGATCATGGTTTGTTTATCAAATGAATGGTGGACGAAAACAATATAAGCGATGGCTGCATAACACCTCCAGGCCATACAACACTGATACCAATCGATTCACTCATCCCTACAATTGTCCGATTTCATCATGTTAAATCATCAACCAACCCACTCGGCAAGACGTCCACGGACAATGAGCGGACGACCTACTTTGGGCCCGTATGAAAGTTTTCCGGACGTCCTTATTCGTCGTGGACGTAGAAAAGACGTTGCAGCGACGTCGCGTCCGAATCGAACGTAATAATTACGTTCTACGGACGCCGGGACGTAAAAAGACGTCCGGAAAACTTTCATACGGGCCCAACGTAGGTCGTCCTCTCAACGTCACGACCAAATGCGACGTACTATGGACGACCCTTGCCGAGTGGGAACATCGGGGAAATTTGACATCGTTGTCCGTGGGCATATTTGGGAAATTCTACATGCACAACAATCTACTCGGTAAGCGACATACATAAAATATCCCGATAGAGCGTAACGTCGAAAAAGTGTTGATATCCCTCGGAAGTCATTCACATCCTGACGTAGAAAACACGTTTTTGTCTCAAACCCGACTTAATCTAGAAAAGGCATCGTGAATGATTTTCTTTCTTTTTTACTTGTCGCGGCGTAGGATGTGAGTGCTTGTCCTACATCAGACTTTTTCTCAATCATTATACGTTTACGACGAAATCAGTATATCCGGAACACTATAGGAATATATAAAATGGCGACGTCGTTTCAATGTTTATCAACATCTTACCAATCGTCCTATTCAGCAGAGGTCACGACGAGTCAGTATGAATTAATGGTGATTATCACCCTCGGGTTTGAATCATTTGACGTCATTTTACATATTTTGACGTCCTTTCGACGTCGATCTACGTCTTGTT
>LQRL01018343.1:0-12349 GCA_001703475.1 Hydroides elegans
TACATCCTTGTTTAACATTTACAGGTCACATAAGTCCCTGACATTTACATGGAAAAACTAATAAATACATAGATGACAAACTAAATCAGTAAATGCATCGATGATTATGACTATAGAGTTAGGATTGATATTTTTGAAGCAATTTCATTTTAGATTTGTCTACTGAATCAACTAAATTTAGAGGAGGCACTGATCAAACGATACCATGCACAATAACACACGGCAACATTGTTCTACGACAAAAAATAGTGTTTAAAGGGTTTGTTGTTTTTTGACATTGTAGCATTATTATATGTGAAGGGTTTTGAATATAATCTATTTTTTAAAATCTAGTTTCAATTTAACTTTTATTACATCTTGCTTGCTGGTTGACAGCAAGATGCCAATTTGGTGTATTTCATCACCTTTTTTGCTGATATTTGAAGAATGCCATTACAGGATGAGTTAATACAAACTACATTTCTAGATTGTTTTGCGTTTATTCGACATTTAAACTATGTTGTTCATTTGTATTAGAACGTGAATGCAGACAAATCTCATTGTATCTTCGTGTATATTCGAGAAAACAAACTAGAAAATTATGTTTTAAAAATATGTGTACAGTATATGTCACTTATCAATGTGTAATGTTGTCGAATGTGTATGAAGATACTGCGTTGTTATAAATGCATATTCTCGTAAATTCATTACAATTAATCAGCCGCGTAATGATGTATTTGTATGTGAATAAAACCAATAGAATGAGAACAATATGTGCCCTTTTATTTTGATCCATGTTTGTATTTCATCTATTGTGGGTCATAATTTACATTGGTCATGTCTAAATCAGAAAAAAGTGTTCAAAAAATGAAATGCCCAGTGGTTCGTTCTTTAATGCACTTTCAAAAACACTTCTAAGACATGTAAGAGAGTCATGTCTGTTTTTGCGTTTTCATATAATACATATATTACAGGAACATTGAGGCAATAACACGTTTTTTAATTGATGTTTATTGAAAGGTCAAAAATAAGAAGTAAAAATGCAAAATCTAGTTGATGATTTCTATCAAAAATTAGAATTTGGCTTAACAAATTATATAAAAAGTATATTACAGAAAAAAAACATCAACATACACATCAAAACTGTTTATTACATGATAAAGAGAGTCATTAGCATTTTGCCAGACAGGATTGCCTTTCCGAAAGACAGTCAGCATGGCACGTAAAATACATGCCGCATTTACTTAGACATGCTCCAAAGATACCCTCACAGACTTCATCGCAACATCCTCCGCTATGAATCTCGACAATCAGGGTTGCGAACAAGACTAGAATAAACTGAAAACGCATTAACAAAATGTTTCAATTCCTCACAAACTAATGATTCGTTTCAACTTCAAACGCAAATTCAAGTCACATGTCCTTAAAACATCGACGATTTATCTTATAACATAGTTATGTAGCATTACACACAGCAAGTGTTTGCGTATGTAGATAAAGACTTATGAAGAATCAATGCCCTTAAAAGTACAACGTATTGTGCGTCGAATCAAATCACATGTTTACAATACTAATATATTGAGTCTGATAAATGGAAAATGTAAGACAATGTTTAAAAAAATGTAAAAAATGTAGAATGAATCTATCATATTTTGAAGGGATTTTAGTTGTGTAATAGAATGTTACAAATAAGTAAAATGAGTTGTTTATGATACAAAACCAGTATTCCATAACAAGATGTCGTGGGCCAAAAGGAAATCGTTGTTTTGTTATTACATGCTGTGAGTTACTCTCATTGAAGGTTACGTAACTTGTAATGCTAATTACAATTATTTTCTCCAACTTTCTAAAGACAACGTCTGTCAAATCGCTTCAATTGCTTAAGGAAATAGGAAAGTTTCTGAAGGAAAATAGAGTTTACTATCTTCTAATGATAGTTTTTAGGCAGTGTAACCATATAAAGCATGAGCGTACAAGCTGTGTAATCAACAGCCATGTGGCCGGACTATCAAAACCTTACAGACGTACAATCAATACTACAAAACGGTTTGTCGTTTATTACCGTTGATAATAGTCTTAAGCGTTTTAATATAATTCAAGTAATGAAAATCAATCTTACCAGTCCTGTTCTGTAGTCCATCTCTAGATTTTATTTTTAATTAATATAGTTGACCAGTTTTTCCGAGTATCTACACACCTTTAGTGTTAGTGATTAAGATACATTTTAAATTTTTTAGAATCTTATAAACTAAATCCTCAGAGATTTAACATATTTTAAGCATTTTTAGAGAAATATCAACGCGATTGTTTTTATTCACTTCAATTTGAACAAGGAATGAAATGATATTGATGATTGTTGTGTCAATAATATTTGAAATTATTAAAATAATCAATTGAAAGTTGAAAAAGTGTATACAGATTAAAAACACAAATGTTGTCTATATTTCTTTGATTTATAAACCGCATTCATCAATCAGCAACCAAAGCAGTTATGTTTGTGAAAAAGGTATGATATTCTAAGAAACGCAGGTTTGAGTGATGTTTATCATACCATGCACTGTTTAGTACGATGGCCGAAACGTGACAAACGCAACACAAGAAATAAACCCAACATGAAAAAAACACCACACAATAAATAAACCCAACATAAAAAGACACAACACAAGAAATAAACGCCACAAACGAAATAAACACAACACAAGAAATAAACGCAACACAAAATAAACCCAAAATAAAATAAACCCAACATTAAAAAACACAACACAACAAAAAAACCCAACATAAAAAAGACACAACACAAGAAATAAACGCCACACACGAAATAAACACAACACAAGAAATAAACGCAACACAAAATAAACCCAACATAAAATAAACCCAACATTAAAAAAAACAACGCAAGAAATAAACGCAACACAAAATAAACTAAACACACAAAATAAACCCAACATACAAATAAACACATCACAAGTCATAAACGCAAAATAAAATAAACCCAACATAAATTAAATCCAACATCAAAAAAACACAACATTAAAAAAACACAACACAAGAAAAAACACAACATAAAAAAACACAACACAACAAATTAACACAACACAAAATAAACCCAACATAAAATAAACGCAACACACACAAAAAAAACAAACCACAACAAATAAACCCAACACACAAAATAAACACAATACAACAAATAAACGCAACTCAACAAATATACGCAACACAAAATAAACGCAACATAAAAAAACACAGCACACAAAATAAACGCAACGCAAAAAACACAACGCAACAAATAAACGCAACACAAAATAAACCCAACATTAAAAACACCCATCACAAGAAATGAACCCAATATAAAAATTCACAAAACAAGAAATAAACCCAACATGAAAAAAACACAACACACAAAATAAACACAACGCAAACAAAAACACCAAATAAACGCAACACAAAATAAACTCAACATTAAAAAACACCCAAAAAACACAACGCAAGAAAAAAAACACAACACAAGAAAAAAGCACAACGCAAAAAAAAACACATCACAAGAATTAAATCCAACACAAAAAACCACAACACAAGAAATGAACCCAACATAAACAAACACAACACAAAAACACAACACAAGAAATAAACCCAACACAAAAAAACACACACAAGAAATTAACGCAACGAAAAAAACACAACACAACAAATAAATGCATCACAAAAACACAATACATGCAACGCAAAAAAATCACAATACAAGAAATAAACGCAACACAATAAAACACAGCGCAAGAAAAACAAAACTAAAAAATAAACACAACACTAGAAATAAACTCAACAGAAAACAAAACACAAAACAAGATAAAAAACCAACCTAAAAAACATAACACATGAAATGAACCCAATGCAAGCAAAATGGCTGTGAGTCCATTCACAAATGTTTATATTACAAATATGTTTTACTCTAAAAACATACACATTTCAATTTCAAAAACACCAGTTATATGTCTACTTAAATGAATTCTCATCTGATATGTGTAGTTTAACATGTGATGTACCACGGGGATCCATTCTCGGACCTCTACTCTTTATATTATAAATCGATGACCTACTTACGCATCTTACTTCTTAAAATATGTACTCCTTGCAAATGCCACCAATTTATTTGCGTCTGGTTCAGACATTACTACTTTGTGCGTAAAGTTAACATAATTTGAATTACTTAAAAAACTGGTTACGCATTAAAAATACTTTCCTTGAAACTATCCGAAACCAATTACATGATATTTTTGAACCCAAATAAATCTAATGTAAATATAAGCATGTTCTGTGTTGTGTTTTTTTAATGTTGGGTTTATTTCATGTTGGGTTTACTTTGTGTTGCGTTTATTTGTTGTGTGGTTTTTATTTTGTGTTGCGTTTAATTGATGTGTTGCGTTTATTTCTAGTGTTGTGTTTTTTTTCATGTTGGGTTTATTTTGTGTTGCGTTTATTTCTTGTGTTGTATTTTTTTTATGTTGGGTTTATTTTCTGTTGGGTTAATTTTGGGTTGCTTTTATTTGTTGTGTTGTGTTTATTTTGTGTTGCGTTTATTTGATGTGTTGCGTTTATTTCTTGTGTTGTGTTTTTTTTTCATGTTGGGTTTATTTTGTGTTGCGTTTTTTTGTGTGTTGCGTTTGTTTTGTGTGTTGTGATTTTTTAATGTTGGGTTTATTTCATGTTGCGTTTATTTTGTGTTGCGTTTATTTGTTGTGTTGTGTTTATTTTGTGTTGCGTTTATTTGATGTGTTGTGTTTATTTCTTGTGTTGTGTTTTTTTCATGTTGGGTTTATTTGATGTGTTGCGTTTATTTCTTGTGTTGTGTTTTTTTCATGTTGGGTTTATTTTCTGTTGGGTTTATTTTGGGTTGCTTTTATTTGTTGTGTTGTGTTTATTTTGTGTTGCGTTTATTTGATGTGTTGCGTTTATTTCTTGTGTTGTGTTTTTTCATGTTGGGTTTATTTTGTGTTGCGTTTTTTTGTGTGTTGCATTTATTTTGTGTTTTGTGATTTTTTAATGTTGGGTTTATTTTATGTTACGTTTATTTTGTGTTGCGTTTATTTGTTGTGTATTGTGTTTATTTTGTGTTGCGTTTATTTGATGTGTTGTGTTTTTTCTTGTGTTGTGTTTTTTTCATGTTGGGTTTATTTGATGTGTTGCGTTTATTTCTTGTGTTGTGTTTTTTTTCATGTTGGGTTTATTTTCTGTTTGGGTTATTTTGTGTTGCGTTTATTTGTTGTGTTGTGTCTTTTTTATGTTGGGTTTATTTATTGTGTGGTGTTTTTTCCATGTTGGGTTTATTTCTTGTGTTGCGTTTGTCACGTTTCGGCCATCGTAGTTTAGTGTAAAGATGTTCAAATATATTACCCGTCAACTATTTGACAATAATTTGATCATAAGCATAAACCATTCTTTTAATTTTTATAATATTTATAATCCAGAAGAAGTTTTTTTATCCTGGCATTATATTTTAAAATAGTCATGCACAGAATGTGCATTGTCGAGTTTAATTACATTTTCATAAGCGACCTGTTTTTCCATGTAATATACTTAAATAGTGCCGCAAAATCAACGCGACCACTTAATCAAATACCTTGGCTACTTGCCAATTCTTACATAAATGACTAATTTAAGAACATACGTTTTTTCTGTTCTCAAAATGTCTTTAATTTTCAGACTCAAATCAAGCGGTCATTGCCAGCCACTTAAGCAAACACATCCTTGTCTGAATGAGTGTAAGCGGAAATATAGCCATACAATATTATTTCAACTATAGTCATAGTGTGCGTTTGTATGAAAGAGTTAGGAAGTGAGTTTTTTTTAAGAATCAAGTATGTGTGGGCACGTAATAAATGAAAAGTTAAAAACTAATAAATCAAATTTCTTGGTGCAGATTCATACTGTTAGAACTTTAAAATTATGTACAAGTTTGATTGCAGTTACACATTAAGTGTTATATTTCTTAAATGCAAAAGTAAATATTACAAATATTGTTTTGTAATATTACCAGTATAATGCAGGTTCTAAAATTTACAGCATTTTATTTGTCAAAAAGATGATTTTTTTAATGAGACCATTTTCATCATATTTGTATTTATGTGTGGATATATTATACGATTTTTTATTGTGTGTATTATGATTTTATGATTTATTCAGAATTATTTGCAAAACTTACACCTTACTAACATATAAACTGCGTATCATTTTCGTAAAACTCATTTATATACAAAATATGGACACGTAGGAAACAAATACATAAAAAGCAAAAAGGTAAAAAGTATTTAAAAAAATAAAAGAACGTTCTGTAACAAAAAAAGAGTATACATTTTATTACATCACAAATGTGCAGTGCGAAATATTTCTTTTATTATTTGAAAGTGTTTATATTGTTTTGCAGAGACATTGCAGGAACAAATAAGTATCTTGGACATTGAAATAACTAATTGAATGTTATCACAGTTACAACTTGGTATATATTCTTGTCACCTATTTTTTGATTGACAGATGTTGCTTGTTGCATTGTATCTCTGTTATTAATATTTACATGGCCTCTGTATGATTATTATCAACATGTGCTAGTTTACTTAAATCAAAACCGCTACGAGCACTTGTCATGACATAATTCTGATCGCAAAAGTGTTGTTTAAAGTTGTACATGTATACTTGTTGAAACACAAACACGTAACTCCATAAATCACAGAATATTTATAACGTCAAGCTCACTTGCATGCTCGGTTGCAGGTTACTGATGTGTTTAACCATTATCAATATAGTCACAATCTGATAAATTCCATGCAATATACGCATATTTATTTTCAATAAGAAAAATATTCATAAGTTTGAAACATAAAATTATACTAGCAACTAGCAACAAAACATATAATTAGCGAACTACGTGTTCGAATGCAACGATGCACAAATAAACGAAGTCAGAAACACTCTTGTTTGCGTAGATCATCAATATATCAATACATATATTTAAATCATTAATACCACTTCGACCATTAATGCCACTTGTGACTATAGCAAATATACTTAAGGACAAAAAAGATGCACCATTTATACATTTTGTATTTTTTCAATAAATCAATTTATTTCAGCTCAATTTTCATGAAATTGGGCAAGTATATTTAACAGAGTATCAGCAACCATACTGTGCATTGATTTATGAATACTCTGTACCAAAGCGTCAATACTTGATCAAATGTGATATATACTATTTAGGGCCCTGTGGTCATATACGCTTTGTCTATGGTGGCGAAAATCATGTCGCTGTATAGTATAACAAAGGATAGGGTTAGGTAAAGAAGAAAAATTGATGGCCACCTAAGATTAAAGTACCACGATTTTCCGAAATTGAAAGGGAACGAGCTATAGGCATGTTAATAGGTGGAACCTCATATAATGTTGTTGCAAGGCATTTTAACGTCCATTGGCCAATAGTTTAAATAGTTTAAAATTCGCCCCACAGACATTGAAAATAGGCTTTGTTGTGTCGTACAGACAGCGGTGACAATTCATGGTCGGCATAATCCGAGGATTAGCTCCAAAACGGGTTTACGACGTTTGCGCGAAAATTAGATTCGGCTACGTAGAGCCTTCGTTGGTCCCGTACGTGATAACCGAAGAAAGCACATACCGCTCCTTTGGGCCTAAAACTACACCAGATCATCCTGGTCTGATAAAAACTGAAACGATATAGTGTTTAGAGACGACTCGCGCCTTCTATTGTACCAAAATTACGCACGACATTGGGTCTACCGAAGACCGAGAGAGCGGTATTATTGCCCCTGCGTCTAGTAGATTAATGGTTTGCATACGTCAGTAACAGCTCAATTGACTGATAACGTCGATGCTAAGACGTTAATACTCAAAGATCAACGTATGGGGTACCCATACACGCTACAAGCAATCATGAGTCAGTCAAGTTAAAAAACCGGAAATCGTAAATTGCCGGAGCGTGTTATATGATGTATATTTATGACAAAGCTATCTATAACAGCAACATGCAATTTTGTGGGAGTATTGTAAACACATACGTCCATCGTGTGTGAAAATTTGAATAAAATCCATCCATATCTTTATTTTATATGAATTTTTACTTTTAGCTGTGCAGAACTTTTGTCCTTAAGTATATATACACTCATTGTGATTAATATTGGATTTTCTGTACAGTTTGTCGAATAGCAATTACAACTTTAGTCTTGCTTAAAAAAACTTGAATTTAGGCACAATTACACGAAATAAGGTATATAGATACATTATGCTACAAATAACATGTTTACATATGTGTGCTTTTATCACTTTGCTGCAAATTCTCGTTTTTTTCTTCCCTCTGGCAAGGCCTTCAGATGGCATGTCACACCTATCGCTCAAACCTTATTATCCCATTAAGCAAACATCATTATCGACAGATATTTAATTAGAAATATCAATTGTGTTCGCGTACATATTCAATATGCAACATGCACATACTCTTATTTCTTAAGTATCAACGTCATTTTTATTACTAAAACGACTGACTTTGTAGACTCACTGATTTTTAATAAAAGTTAATTTCAAAGGAACATAATGTTATCAAATAACTAATAAATGTTTTCACATGGGTTCATTGTTCGAAAATATAAAGTTATTCTAGACATATTTTAAAAGAAATGTGCTATATGCAACATCTTCAAGTATTTGTATAGTTATTATGTTGATGTTAGTTACAAGTTGCATGATAAGATGATAAGATGTGGCACTTAGCAATTGGCTAGACATAAACGGAAGTCATCTAAGCATTTTCCTTCGCATTCCCGTCTTTCCATCACACTAAAAGAGCCAAAGCGACCTTCGCATGCCATTTCATACCTGTCGCTCGGACAACAGTAGTGCCACAAGCAAGGATCATAATCGTTAGATAATGGATAAGATATACGGGAAGTGTTCGTGTGAATTGATAAAATGTAATACACCAATACTTAAATGTCTTAAGCATCAACGCCATTTCATTACTGTTTCGACTTACTATATCGAATTATTTGCTGTAAATGAAACTTTATTTTTAATAAACATACTTTTATCAATAACTAGTTAACGTAATTCATATGTTTTATTGTTTTAAAGCCTAAAGTAATTCTATGCACATTTTGAAAAAAAAATATGCTATATGAAACATCATCATGATAAAATGTGTCCGCTATTGGCAGTTAACATTTAGCTTGACATAAACGCAAGTCCTCAAAGCATTTTCCTTCGCATTCTCGTCTTTCCATTTTGCTAAAAGGGCCATAGCGGCCTTCGCATGTCATTTCACACCAGTCGCTCAAACCATAGCATTCCCACCAGCAAGAATCATAGTCGTCAGATATTGGACTAGTAACAACTAGTGTTGTCTGGCAGATGATCAACAACAGTAGTATGATGGGCTAGAAAATGCCAAAAGAGAAATATCAAACATGAATAGAATGTATGATTTGGTGGTTGAATGCAGTTAAAAATGCGTATATCGTTTTAATTATTATAGTATAAAACGATATTCGATAAGAGCACACTCGGGTTATATTTCTTCTTGTTCTATGGGAAATCAATGTACTTTCTGAACATAAATTAAGCGATAAATGAACCAAAATAAAACTCACCAGGCTTTTAATGTAGTCCATTGTCAGAATAAGTTCAGAAAAATATAAAGCCGTTTTTCTTTCAACAGGCAACGTTATTTGGATTACAAACTAATTGTTCGAACGAGCCAGAAAACAAACAATCGTCTCCATTCTAAAACTGTACTTTGGTTGACCTATTTTTCACGTCAGCTGTTTATTATCGATAAACAAAAACAACATGTGAAAATATAAAAACAAATACTGCTACCAAAAGGTCACACGATAAATTCGACAAAAACTTTTACAAAAATTGTAGGTAGTGCAAAGATTCATGAAGATATCAGGTTTATATAACACAATATATATGTTGTTGAAATATCCACTGTGTGCTGACAAGGAGGATTAATGGAAACATAAAACTTAAAACTCAAATGCAAACAGGCCTTTCACAAATCAACGCAAGTATATATTTGTACGAATATCAGTCAGTATAATAATGGTGACATGACTATTAAATTGTGATTTGAATAAACGTTAAGTAATACTTTACTTCATTCCTGTTAATGGTTTGAGCTTTACTAGATTAGCAGATGATATAGATATCTAACCTCAAAACGTGATGTCCTCGATACAAAAGAAACTGATAAATACTCTTACTTCATATCAACCATTTTATCCATGTATTTTTTCGTAAACCAAATTAATCTCAAATATCAGATTATTACATTATAGTTTGAATTGCAATATATATATTTTTTAATTTTATGTCGTATTTGTTCCAGTTATATGCTGTTATTTTTCAAAACAGGAGCAGCAAAGTTTGGAATTGTATCCTATTTATCGTGCAAAATTGATGTTGCGCTTAATGTTGACAAAACAACATTTTGTTTGTAAACTATTTTTTTTATGTTTTTTTAGCGCAAAACCAAGAAATGTTTGTCTTCTTAAGATACATATAAAATCGATAACTCTAATTGAACCTTGTAGCATGAAAAGAAATAAGCGTGTTCTAAAAATAAATCCTTTATTTTTGCTAGCAGTATAACAATTTTAATTGAAAATGTGGGTAGACTACATAACACTATTTTTTTTAATCTGTAGCAATTTATTAAAAGTCGTAAAGCTACCCATTTGGCTAACAAGCTCTGATGCTCTGATACTCTGAAGTAAAATAAGTGTATCATATCAATCAATATCTTAATCAGTATATTAATTTGTCACTTGCACGTTATTTAATAAGATGCAACAAAACTGTAATTTCTATGATTGACAACTAAAAATAAGCGTGTTGTAACTTGATATTAACATATGAAGGATTTTTAAGATAATGAAAAGTACATTGACGACACAATTCTTAGCAACGTAGATAACAAAAGTATAGCTACTATGAATTACGCCGAAGTTTATTTGGTAACACTCTAATTGTCATCATAATTTTAAGTGATCTTCGAAATAGTTTGCACTGATAATTTCAAAACGCAATGGTTGCACTATATGGTCAATCAATGCACTAATACAATACATTATACAAAAAAAACATATAATTATGTTTAATGCAAATACGACCATTGTTACCAATAAAAATGTATCTAGATGGAAAATTTATTAAATATATTATGTGTCAATATTGCTTAAAACAAATATTAGTTGAAGAACCAACATTGTTATCTGAAGAATATTCAGTAGAAATGTGTCATACACTATACAAGGTCACACAATTAAATGTAATTTACTAAATAATATAGTCATATTAAAAGAAAATTAACATAAAAGCCCTCTGTCTGACAAATAGAGCTTTATCTTAATAAAGATAATTTAGAGCTATATCCTTTTATTATCTATGTTCTTTCAAATAATTATTTTTGTTATGTGTCAAAATGTTTGTATTCAATATATCCTGTTTTGTTTCAAATTAGCTGAATTCACATATGAATTTCTTATTATATGCACATGTATCACTTATCCATTCACCATTGATTATGGTCATACATCTTTGCGTAGACGGACTGAGATTCTGATTAGGACGCCAAGCTGTATAGACCCCAAATGTGCAACCATTTGTAAGCCAATTCCATGCACCATTGAGATAGGTACCTCCTATCCAAGTGGTTGTCTCTAAAAGATATACTCAAATGATTAAGTTTTTTCGTTATGAATCGGTTTCATTCAAATGCTTAAAAACCAAAATGCGATCATTATATGTACATATGTGTTAAAAGGTTAAAATGACTTTCTTTAATAAGCATTACTATAAACTGATCATTTAATCAAAAGTTTACACCGAAAACTTTTGATATTGAATCATTAAGAAATATAAATAGTATGTCGACTATTTGTTTTTATGTAAGAAAAACCATATGTGATTTGTAAAAAGCCTCCTATTCACAAACTTAAAAAATTGTCAATCAAATTCAAACATTATGCAAACATAAATGAGATTAAATAACAAGATTCTATCAAACCATAGTTATTACCTGGTCTAAAACTATTGAGAACGTTGTTTATTCCGGCATTGCACGATTCTGCAAGTGTCCCACCCTGAGCAATGCAAGAATCACGACCGCCGAACCACGTATCCCCAGAAGAGCTTACTACGTAGCATTTAGAGCCATACTCAACTCCGATGCAATCTTTAAAACCATTTAGATTGTTAAGTTGTTGTTTAATTGTATCATGAATGAAAAAAAACTTTAAAGATGTTGTTAACAAATTATACGGGTTTTTATATATTAATTTTATCAATCTTTAAATGCTTATAG
>LQRL01018347.1:0-18502 GCA_001703475.1 Hydroides elegans
CGACCCTGGACAATAATAAAGAAAATATAGAAATATTCTATATTTCAAACTATAATGCCAAAAATGTGATATATTTGAGTGGGGTTTGGTCTAAAATGGGTGCTGTAAAAATATAGTTCCCGAATTCTAAATAGTTTTGAAGATAAAGTGAAAAAAACCGACTGCATTATTATTACTGGATATAGCTTTAGAGATACTTCTTAAACAAGATACCTTGCTTATATTTTTCATATTTATGAAATTCGTCGTGACAAGCCACGCGACTAACTTTTCCCTCGCGCGACTAACTTTTTGAAGCCAGTCGCGCGGGCGCGACTAGAAATTTTGCTAAAGGTACACCCCTGTGATAATATACGATATTATCATTTAAGTACGTGGTATGTACTTATATAAGCTGGTATGTACTTATATATACTGATATGTACTTATATATTGCTTATATAAGCAAACATGCTTATATAAGCATTTTTTTTTTAGATAAGTGAAATTATATTCTTTCTTCACTTGTCTCGTCAGCTGCCCTCCAAAAACATTTTGCGTTTGATTTTATAAGCATGTATGCTTATATAAGCATATTTATAAGCAATCATGCTTATATCAGCATATTAATCAGGAAATTAATAGAGATGTGTTGACACCTATTTTGGGGAGCCTGGTGCATTTGGAATTGGCTTACAAAAGTAATCGTGCTTATATAAGCATATTTGCAATGTAAGTTAAATAATATATTTGTTTCGCTGGCCTCGTTTTTCCAACTGGTCTCGTCAGTCCTAGAGATGTCTTCAGAAAGAAGTGAGTGATGATGCAAGATGTTACTCTGTTTTTCTTTCATCACATGATCTTGTTTATTCGCAAAATAGTTCGTTATTACCAAAGTTAATTATAGTAAAAACTGACCATCCTGCATCCACGAATTGTTGAAGTTCACGGGGGATCCAAGGTCACTGACCTTCTAGTTTAGTTGTACTTTTACCGACTCTAAATTAATTGTAAGAGTGTAATGGGGACAGATGTGAAAAAATATATACCTGTACAGCTTGATTTCACAAACAAAACACCCGGGTACGGGTTATACAACGGTGCGGGTAATACGTCGAATTCAAAAACATAAACTGACCGATTTTTGATTTTTATGTAAAACATGGTTACATTTTGTTATGATTTATCAATAGAATAAGTAGAGTAATCATTTATGTGAGTTTTTGCAATGTCTTATCCGATTCAATAATGGTAGAATAATTGCCTCTATCATGACCAAGGCATTTGATTGGAGTTATGTGGTTAAATATGCCATGTTTACAAAATATATATATATATATATATTTCAGGTGGGGGCTATACACCGGTGGGGATTATGAACCAAATTCCAAATTTTAAACGAAATTCTTGATTTTCATGTGTTGCGGGTTTTACACCATTGTGGGTTATACATGGTTAAACCACTTCTATGACGTCATTCCATTGTTCTAAGCGTGGATTAATTTTCACGAATTCACTCTGGCCACGGTTCATGATTTCAACTATCTGCCGTCTGAGACAGAATATATCAATAGAGTATGACCCATTTTTAGGAAGGGACGACCTCTTAAGGGGAATCGCGGTGAAATTGGAAAACTTTCAAACAAAGATTCTACCTTTATACATGTCGAAGTATCAGCACATTCTTTTTTTAAAATGATGCGTATGTGGAATCCATGGAACTTTAAAAGGGATTAAAATGAACAGCTTCAATATTTGTTCAAATGTGTATACAAAAGACAATTTGCATGCAAAGAAACTAGTGATAACAATATTTATCGAGAAGGTAATCAGAATATGCCAACGAAATAAGATATTTTCTTATCGGAAAATTGATATGTCAAAGAAGAATATAGTGATCCCATGTAATTGATTTGAATTCATCTAAATAAAGTATCAAATAATAAATTCTATAAAACATATTCCATAGTCCAGTTAATGCCCTTAACTCGCTGTAGTAAACGGCAATATCAAGGCTCTATCATGAGCACAGCGTGGAACGATAATGCATTATTTTCGTATCAACAAAACAGACGGGACCATAAAACACCCCTCTAAAGCCAGTCACCCCCATGAAGTAGACTCTTCAGGCAATAGGAAATATTCTTTGCTATAGACTTCAATAATAGAATCTGCTGTCGATTTCCAAGAATCAATCAAGTGACCTAGATTTGTTTGTTTACAAAACGGATATGTTAATGAGGGAAGAAGTTTAAGTCGAAGAAACCATTCGGGCATAAGAGTTTCGTGAAATCAAACCACACTCGGGTGCTTCGCACCCTCGCGTGGTTTAATTTTCACGAAACTCTTAGCCCTCATGGTTTCTTCTATACATAATTAGCCTACTGTAGCTAAAATTACCCGGTTATTGTATTCTACGATAGTTATTATTTTGTTTATATCAAATGCGCTATAACCAGGTGAAAGACGGCTCTATTTATAAGTACGCATCCCTAAAAATTGGGACGTACGCGACCTGATAACATACTTGTTACATCGGAATATTTACTCTTTAATATTAAGGGATCGCGGTGACATAGCAGATACACATCAACGTATACTGTTGGATGCTCTTATAGATGTCCCTGTACTGGGAAAAGTAAGTCTCCATTTAGCTTAATATATTTTAATACCAAAACTGCGACACATTCTTATAAACGCATTCAGCCCACTTCATGCGAAATCAGTTTATATATAACTGTGTAGGAATAATTGTGAACTTTAATCAATTGTATTATCCGATTCACAAACAAAAATGATAGGGGCATGTTATTTTCACTTAAAATTTTAAACGTTTCTGAATTAACACAATCACGAAAAAAAGAAGTAAACTAAAATTACGAATTATTAAAAAAAAAAGAATATTCTTTCATGCTTTCTACTATGTTCGACCAGATCCACGTGCTGACGACGCACTTGTCCTTGAGCCACGTGGCCCGCCAGAGGTCAGTGGTCGAGATCTGGTCACGTGTGCGTCACATGACCGAACCCGTTTTCCTCATGGGCGACTTCAACGCGGAGGCGCACAATGATGAAGTCAGGTACTTAAGTCGTTTTCATATAGAGGCTCTCTTCATTATAGTCTGCACCTGTGTGTAATTTGTTGTGGTCTTTTGTTGAAGTTTGTTATTCAGAATACAATATGAGTTTACATAAGTTTGCTTTATTATTGGTGATACATTCGAATGCGTTAATCGCCATTAAACTATCGTTGCCTAATAGAACGCATCCAATGCATTGAGCTTTACTGGACATTTCTTTTAGCGTCCCGGTTTACTAATGTGAGTTTAACTACATGTATATGTTATACCAAATTATTTCATATTTGGATGTACATACGATTTATATGAAACTAGACTTATATTACCCTTAGATATGCATATGGATGTTGTTTTAATCCAATTTGCATTAACCATTTTACCTTTAATTATATTTTTTTCGAATGCACTGAAATTACCAGTATATAGGCTATGCTTTGTATTTTCTCTTGTAGATTTTTGTCGGGTCTGACCAGCCTGCACGGGGTGACGACTCGGGGTCTCCACGACCTCTGGCTGCAACACCACGGCTTAAAGGACCCTGGGTTTACATTCAGTACCTTGGACGACGAGCTCACCAAACGAGTAGGGGCGATTATATTTTATGGTTGCTATGAATTTGGCTCCAAGATTATAGTTTAATGAGTTCAATGAACGATTTATGATACTAATAGTTATACGAATCCTGGTATTAAACGGCCTTTAAGGTTCCAGCCAGGACATTTCCAAACATAGACTACACCGTAGACCATAGCGTACGCTTTTCCTATATATTTCTATAAGGAATCATTAAAATCATATTTTTACAACAAAAGAACAAACGAAAACATAAGAACAAGAAACGTTACTGGGAAATAGTCAATTACATCATATGATATGATAATGGTTTCTATTTCTAGTGTTCATTTGATAATCACACCAAACTTTCTTTATTCGATTTCCAGATAGATCTGATATTCATGAAAGAGCATCCTTCCGTTATAAGTACTTCTATTGAAAAAGTGGATGATGGTCAACGCAAGTGAGTAATCTGAAATGATGTGTTGAAATGATTTATCAGATAACAAATTTGAAACAAATAAAAACATTTACCAATTAGTGTTTCTTATACATTCATAGGTTAATGTGTCAATCAGTTTCATATTCATTTAGTAATATTCATTTAGTGGTTTTGAATACCAGAATAATAAACGATAATTACTAGATAAAAATTTCCTTTTGATGGGTATTACCATATTCGGGAAGTGTATTTGACATTGTCTCATTCAACAATTTAACGTGTGAACATTCATGAATTACTTACGGAAACGTAACGGTTAAATAAGGCAATCATTTTCGTAATCGTGTTAAACGCCTGCTTATTATCTAAACTTGATGACTGTTTGTAATATATCATATTCTGCCTTCTGTTGAAAAATCCCATGATAGACGATAAATAAACAAATCATTTAGCAGCTATTCTTTGTTGAGTAATGTTTTGAAAAGATGAAGAGTAAACATAAATTAATGATTGTTTATTTTTACCACAGAGAGAAGGCAGTGTCAGACCACTTGGGACTCCTGGTCAATGTGAGGGGCTTCGGTTCGCAAAGTAATCCTTCCTGACAAACACTACAATGTTAGTTATTTGGCATTAATTTAATTCGAAAAATAAGTGCAATTATAGGATATTATTTGTTTAGGCTTCAAGATATTTGATATTTTTGGTTTATTGGATTCATGTGATATTTTAGTCAATATGTCATGCTAGTGGCTTTTATTAATTACTTGTTTGTCATACAGCTAAAGCTTCTATGAGAGAGAAACTCTTCTTTTTTGAAAACGGACAGAAACCCTTACCACTGCGGAAAAGCTCTCCGAGCAGAAAGCTCCCATTTTTCCAGGCTATGCAATGCTCACCATAGGTCATGAAATCACTTATACAAGATTCAAAAATAAACCCTTACCACTGCGGAAAAGCTCTCCGAGCAGAAAGCTCCCATTTTTCCAGGCTGTGCAATGCTCACCATAGGTCATGAAATCACTTATACAAGATTCAAAAATAATTGTTATATAATTGTCAGTAATGAGCATATTATGGTCAGTCACATAATAAGTGAACAGGTCTTTTTGACCAGTGGTCTTTTAACTTGATACTTTGGTTATTTTTTTTATGATGGGGAGAATATATTTATCTTATTAAGTTTATTTTGTTTTAACGGGATGCTCTGTGATGGAATGATTGTAAAGATTGAGATAAAATATGAAGTATGTATGTTTCAATAGAGATATCTAACAATAAAGAATGTCACTGAAGAAAATTATTGTTTATTTTGACTGTTATTCCATTAAGCTTAAGTAATCCCATAGACCTATCATTTACGAACTTTCGCTTTTAAATGCCCATGTACATGTTTAGCCACATTGATGAATAACTCGTATCTCTTGGAAATCTAGAATTAAATTTTAAAATCCGATGTCCAACCCACACCTTTATTCAATCGCACTATATAAATGCTATATTTTCTACCTAATCGCCGCTTTGTTAGAAAGCATATTATCAAATTTAGAAATATATCAAATACGAATCCTGATGATATTGCAGAAACCTATTTTAAGATGATATTGCAAGTTCATAATTTTTCTATGAAGTCCAAAGCTAGAAATTTATGTTAATTGAATAAGTGTATTACCCGCACCATGGTATAACCCGCACTCTTGTGTATCGTATATAAAATCGGTGTATAACCTAGGGATTATTCACCAGAAATAACGGTAAATATATTTTGCACTTAGTTTGCCAAACGTGTTATTTGTTTGGAGTTTTGGATCACATAGCAACGCATGCTGCATGGCAACGGCATTTTCTTAGGATAAAAAGCTAATTAGAACCACTTTGTAACCATTCTGGAGTAAAAATTAGATGGATGAAACCTTACAATTCCACATACTTTTCTCTCTTTAAAGCATCATTCCGCCTTTCCATCGCCTGAAAATTCATCGCTTCCTTAAAGGCGCCGGGATCTCCACTTTTTGCATCGCCCCAACTTAATGACTGTAATTAATCATGTAAATAGAGATGATTGGGGTTACTCAGGCAGCCCATAGACAAGGCAAATCAACACAAATGAGCATTAGGCGCTGGACAAATGTGCGCCTCTATTCACCCTACACATCTAATAACATTCCTCGGTGGCAGCCGAGCTGTATTTTCTCCTTAACTTCCCCTAATATAAGATCAATCTCACATCCGCAAGAATTCAATTAAGTCTTACATGCGCTCAATTGAGGGCCCGTCGCAATATGCCGGTAAATACGGTGGCACAATGCGACGATTAATGGTCATGATTACACGAGTGTTGAATGGGGTGTTGCGGCGGCCCCCTCAAATGAAAAGGGCCGAAGGGTGAATTTTCGCGCCATTGCGTCAGGCGGGGAGACGACTAATATGGCGTCGACAGGCGAGCGGATATCGTGTCTCAACGGAGGGGAACAACACTCTTTTTTGTCAACGAACAACCCCCTTTAATGCGCTAACCAGATTAACAGCACCATGTCTATAAGTCAGTTAATGCCTGTTTATTCAATGAGGGGGTAAAGACCTTGGGAAGAAAACACTCAATGAAAACATTCATTAATTGTTTTGAGACAGGGGTTTTACAAAATATAAATGCCCACTTGTGGTAATTAAATCAAAACTAATCACTGTAAGTCATACAATAGCAGTTAAGATTAATCGTAATCTGTGAACGGTCAGTATTCCAGACGCACAATTCTCTTGCTTTTTGAGCCGATGATTTACGATATTATCTCGCAAAATAATCGTTTTTGCTTCGTTTTTCACTTCAATTAATAAAAAATATAAGATATAAGATGGTAAAAATGTAATTAAATCTTGGCCATGATTAATGCTTTCAAACCATGATATGGTGCGAAATCACTGCCATTATGGAATTCCTCAAGTAGTTAAAGATACTGTTTTATGTGTTATCCCCGCTTATTTAATGCACTGCCGCCCAGTAATAGAGAATAAATGTTGTTCTTTAATATTTAACAGCTTATCGATCATTTACACAAAAGCCATCGGATTTTACATTTTCGCAGTAAACCACAATATCTTGCATCTCAATCGAGATTGAGCGACATCTGATATCTGAGCATCACAAAGAAAACCACCGTCCTTCTCTGCCTTTAATCGTTTAAGTCATAATAGCGTTTGCAAACTTGTGCGCCCTTTATTCTTGGCGTTCTAATTGTGCTCAATATTTGAGGCGCTGTCTCGAATTGCCGTGAGCCGCGAGTGGGGAGGCGGCCCGGGCTCATTAGCGGGCGGAGGTTCATATTAGCATCGCATCCATCATCAAACTTCCATCCGTGATAATCGAACTGTGAAAATACTCCCCAATAATACTTCCCTTGTCAAACCTGCCTTTTCAAATCAAGGGCTATTGTCGCAGTGCAAATCAAACATCATTATTTATTGTGTAACAAAAGAACATTTCCTCCCAATGATAGAGTAGGATAATAGCTTATAAAAATTAACTTTCTTATGAAGAACCCGTAAGCAAACTTTAAACACTAGAATGAAAGCGGAAGAACATAAAGGCTTCATTGAGGCCAAAATAAAGGCTGATCGATTCATTTTTTATAAGGTTTATATTAATGAGTTTGAGTAATTGATAGTTTGCAATTAAGCAATTACATCGATGTTTAAGTAAATACACAATTCAGTTTATATAAAGAACTTATTGGTGCCTTCGATTATTAGCGCAATTTTGCTTTTGTTGATGAAAAGTTAAATTACTAATTAGACAAGAGTTAAAGCAAAGACTAAGAATAAGGACAGGGTGGTAATGTGGAAGCATGAAATTCCAATAACATTCAAATGTTAGATGTGTAAACTTGAAAAACAATATTTAACTTGCGGATGAAAAAAGCTTGCTCCTTAATACACATGTAGTGAGTAAAAACGCTATCCAATGAGATTCCGAGGGTGACACTCCCAGAATGTCGTGATTGGTTGAGTCCTCCCCATGCGCTCACTCATTTACTAAGGGTATCATCGCTCGAATACATAAAACGTGCTCAAGGCTTTCTCGACGAGTTACTTCTGTTCTTCTTTATGACTTGCAAGGACACTTTTTATTATGTTCAAATTAGTTGTAATCGGATACAGCTAAGGAGATGTTTTAAGCTGCATTTAATTAAATTGCAAGATAGTTGCTTTCAATAAAGGAGGAAAAATAAAGCATTTTAACTATTTATTCGCTTTTTGCAGCACTGGTACTTATTATTAACATTCCAAGACAGCAAATTTGTAGAAGGAATCAAATTTGAAAAATAATTTCTTAAGATTCGAATTAAGTTTTTGAAATTTTATAGAAAGCATTACGTGAACGGTGAATATTTCGCGGAACAATAAAGTGTAAACAAAGGATTCTGACAAAAAAACTCGTTTTAGTTTATTTATGGCCTTTCGAGATTGGCTTTTCAATTGTTTTTATTTCACACCATCTTTAAACCATTTTGAAGAAAAAACTATATTTCTACATTAAGATGAATTTGTCTCACCCCAATGCGTACAACCCGTTGCTATGGCAAGCGCCACGCTTCCTGCCGCACCCTAGCAACGTTCACCCCGCCTTCCTTCATCACCCAGGCAACAGCGCCGACAAAGCCTGTCTGGATCCGCGGTTCAGTCTCGGCATCATCTCGGACGCACAGCGCTTCCAGAACAAATCCGCGTCCTTCACAATTGACGCCATACTGGGCCATCAACAGAACAAGCAGATGAGGGACCAGCAAGCAGAGAATAACAACCAAGTGAACTTCAAGGAGATGGAAAAGAGCTATGAGGCCGCAGTGCAGTTGAAACAACGCATGAAAAAGAGGAAGCTATCTCATAAAGAAGACGATTCCGTTGAACGAAGTCATGGAAATGGTCATGGAAGTGTGAGGCATCTGCTGCAGTATCAACCGTCAGACCAGACCAGCGCGATCGGCGACTTTATCAATGGTGAGTTATTTGACTTATTTTCTATTAGATATATAAAGTATATCTTGGCTCAGATTGAGGTCCTACCACTTTTTTTCCTCAAAGGACTAAAGTCGCTGAATATTTTGAGATTACAGATGCGTGTATGGTACAATTAAACATGTCAATTCGTTTAATTAAGATATGATTTGGATAAGACGCAGTTGAGTAAGATATAAATATTATCGGGAAAACAGAATATCAACGATGGTTGATAAATTTCGAAAACCCTTACAATTGGTCAAGAAAGCTCCTGATTTTTCTGATATTATTGTAGATCATTTATTTACATGTAATGTTGTATTTCGACACAAAATGCTTCAGTATAACCCTGTCAGTCCTGATCTTTAATTTAAAGACTGAATATCCTGATTCCTTGTGAATGACCCGTGGATTTTAATATATATTTTTTTTATATTTTTCATATAAAATATTGATCAAATCTGTATCGAAGGACACTGTCACTGTGCTAAAATGTATTGTATTATTTTCTGATGAATTGTAGATTCGGGGTGCGGGTTTAAAGCCGTTTGGGTTATACACATGATTTTGAAACATAATTGATTTTCAAGAGGTACGGATTATCCACCCGCCGGATATTGTATTAAGTAATTGGAGTCATATTTTACCTTCCAAATTGTTGATTAAGGTGTGACGAAAAACGATCGCTTCATTTACAGACTGCATTGTTATCGGCCTTCTTAAA
Organism: Hydroides elegans; assembly: GCA_001703475.1. Classification (NCBI taxonomy): domain Eukaryota; kingdom Metazoa; phylum Annelida; class Polychaeta; order Sabellida; family Serpulidae; genus Hydroides; species Hydroides elegans. The sequence goes on from LQRL01018347.1 coordinate 9,776, forward strand.
TTTGTGTCAAGAATTCAAGAAAATGCTCGCTAAAATGCTACTGATAATAGCATAAGTGTGTTCTTAAATACCATTTTATTTCGAGGCTGTCTATACAGGTCTAAATATGGGGTCCGGTAAAACTCGCCAAGCAATTATTTTTCGAGAAATTTTATAGCCACATCGGATACCTTAGCGTGGTACAATTCCGGATTTAAACAAATTAGGATTAACACTTTATTGCGTATAAGTAACCAGTAATTAATTTCTGTCCTTAATTATCGAGAGCTCATAAATTGCCATTAAGAAAACAAATTCGCCAAAATAACAGTCAGTGAACTTTTAATGTGTTATTTACTTAAATAAGTTTGTAATTGATAAGTATGATTAGCACCCTTGATAAAATTAAAAGCGTATTAATTAACTTCTAATTTTAATACTGGATTAAGGTTATAAACCGGATGATATGAGATGATTCGATACAAAATTACATCATTAAGAGCACAGACTAAATTTCGGTGGAATCGTGAGCCGCTTAAATTATTTGGCAAATTAATGTAGATTATTGTAACATAAACCTAGTTTAAGTAAATTGCATCTTGAGTATTCTAGTTTCCGTACAAGGTGGTCAGAATTAACAATTTAATCAAGTTAAGACATCTTATATATTTTTATCTTCTTATGAAACTCACAGGAGGCTATTAGCAACCGGGTGCCTGGTCGATGCGAAGAAATAACTTCTTTTTTGCGAAATCCCAATTATATCCCTTTCAATCCGTGTATTTTTATAATGTTATGTTGGTGAATAAATCACAAAAGGAACGGAAACTATTTATGTTTGCATTTCTCGATTTGTATCCAAAAGCGGTATAATATCGTGTTTTTATATTTATGTTTATTTCGTTGCCTTTGCAGAGCGTAACAGCCTCTCCGATTCGAGCGCGGCATGCAAGGGCAAACGGGTTCGAACCATATTCACTCCCGAGCAGCTCGAGCGACTGGAGGCCATCTTTCAGAAGCAACAGTATATGGTCGGCACAGAGAGGTAGGAACGAGTGAAAAATTAAAATTTGTTTAAGAATAATGAAAATGGTGAATATTCGAGACTATAAACGAAAGGAAATACTTATTTTCGATATTGTAATTTATGGTTGAGCAAATAAAATGCATGTGTTCCATGAGTTTTTTTTTATAATGTTTAAAGTTCTGTGCCATCAAACTTAATCAGGAAATCTCAATACTGGATCCTAATACTTAATTCAATTAAACTTATTTGGTGCTCGAATTCTAGAGATAGTTGTTAATAATTTCATGTGTTAATTGATACACCATGTTAAATGACATTTAAGATGATGTACTCGTTATGATTACTTAAATTAATCTACAATAATTAAATTGCATTCTCCATGCTCAACAGATACTACCTGGCGCTCTCCCTCCAACTCAGCGAAGCCCAGGTCAAGGTCTGGTTCCAAAACCGACGCATCAAGTGGCGCAAACACCAGTTCGAGGCGGACCACCGTCGCCTTGGCAACAATGGAGACATGTTCCAGGCGGATGCGGGAGGACTAGGTCAGCTATCACCAGGAAGCGGGTCACGAGGAGAGTTATCTCCAACCAATTTTGGGGAGGGATATCACGTGAGTGCTGCCTCGGCAGTGGCTATGTCAAGTGAGCGTGGCGTTGAAAACGGTGGTATCAGCAGTATGGGCGATTTCAATGTTTCAGCGCCAATGGGATTTGCTAGAGCGCAGCCGCGTGAATATTATATGGGCAATCTCCTCGATAAACAAAGTGCATTGAAAATAAGAGTGGATTTCGCCCAAGAAGGCAGAAATATGTCACCGTCATTCACGCATACCGGTGATCTTTGCTTGAAACAAAATGATATTGAAGTTTCTCCGACCCGCAATACGGCTCTCGGACATGATAATTTACATAAAATGAAGGCAGAACCAACTGAGGAAAGGAATAAATCGGACATCCACAAATCGGTATCGAATATACATATAGATGAAAATTCAGATATAGAAACAAGAAATGCAACTGGCCTCGAATTTCCCGCGCAAGAGCCGTCAAGTACATATAGACAAACCGACTCCGGTAGAAATAGTGGAATCATAAACAGTCAAAATTTGGATGCGAAAATGAATCAAGACCATTCTGATACAAGTGAAAATATGAACAAGGGCAGAGATATAAACCCTTCTCAGAAATCCACATTAACCAGTGAGGAAAACCCGGGTGTGTTTCCGTTCCTTTCGCGTCATTCTGGCATTTGCTTACAGCCCTTTGACGACTCTAAATGTGGCGAACTTTAAAACCATGAATGTTATCGTGAAGCCAATGGTTGTTTCAAATTTATTATAATTCTGTGTTGTTTGAAATGTTTTTACATTGCCGTTCAAATCAGTACGGTATCGAAATTACGAATTGACTTCAGGTCGCCTATACCAGAGTGCATGTCATACACAGTAGAAAAAAATGGTCAAGTATTATGCAACTGGTTCCATATTATTCTGAAGGTAATCTAATTAACGCATTGTAAGAATATTATTTAACATTAATTTTCACAGATAAAATAAACGCCTCCAAAAGACATGTGTATTTAGACGAAAGTGAAAAGATCCTGACTAGGCCAAGGGAATTTTCAATTAACATATTTACAACTATATAGACTTTGTAAAAATCATTTAACGGAAATGTGCCGGGTTTGTATAATGAGCTAAACATCCATACAACGATATGATGAATCACAATATGTCGATTAATTTGTTCATTTCAAGGTTGACCATAGTTTTTTTTAATGCGATTGAGTTTTTCATTATGTGGAAAATGCCATGAATTCAGATGCAAATTGTTAATTTAATTGACCATATTCATTCATATTCATTGTTAAGTGTCTATTCAAATGATTGTAAAAATAGAGACGGCTGTGCACAATAAAACTTAATTTGGTGTCAATCTGTTTGTTATGTCATTGTGTATTCAAGTGATTCCTTCTATTCAAACAAGGCGTGTGCCCACAAATGGGTTTACCTTATGCTCATTGATGCCTTCTGAAGAACACAAAAATTTAATCGACTATATTAAGAAACTACATGCACTTTCCATATTGTATGACAAATAGCTTTAAAAAGTTTCGTTTGAATGATAAATTAAACCGAAAACAAAATACCAAAGTGTTAAGAAAATGCTTTTATTACACCAACAATAAAATCAACTACACTAAAAAAGTTTTAGTTTTAAAGATATGCATAAATATCATATTTAGTTTAGATATACTTGTTTCAACTTCAAACTTCTTTACAGTTTTATTTGAAAACTGTAATGTATTGACGGTAATCCCATAACAATATCTAATAGTAATTTATAATAAATGAGACTTAATATATCTTATATATAATCCGTATACATTGTTGAAACATTCCAAGGACTCAATTCAAACGAAAATATTATCTGTTTAAAAGAATATGATAATACAGGCATCAATCGTAAATCCAAGTTAAACATCTAATAAGGTCACCACCCGACCCTGTCAAATCATGCATCGTTTTTGTAAATTTCGATTAAGCAATATTCTTTGGATTCAATTTTACTAATCATAATTGCAAAACCGGCCAAGCAATCACAGCTTTGAAAAAAAATGATGTAGAGTTGAAACACATTTAAGTGCCACAGTAACTATGCACAGCAACATATGTGGTTCTACCAAAAACAAAATATGAGATCCAAATAATTGACAAATATTATACTACGAAATTCTGGAACTAAATCACTTAACAGAATTTGTCACAGGAAAAGAATTTCAGCTGGATTACGCCATAAAGTCAGGATGAGCATCAAAGATGCTAAAATAGATTATTCACTAACAAAAAATTAGCATAATAATGCATGATATATTCATGTATTAAATCTTATGAATGTCATAGATGATTTGGAATACCTTATCCAAACTACTGCAAATTTATTAAACAGTTTGAAATAATTAGGATTGACTTTTTTCAGATAAAGCTAACCAATTTCGATTTTTATTTGTTTGCTTTCCTCGATCGCAAAATTTTTTGCATCTTTAAAAGGTTCTCAATATAAACTTGGCACTTCTAATGACCTGAATTAACTCTCAATAAAAATCCATAAAGATTACACACATTATCACAATATCATTGAAGCACTTTCAGGACTATAGAAATATATACATGTACATGTAAATATATCTGATAAATGACTGTTCCAAATTGACACAAGCATTGTAATAGATTGTCTCCCATTAAGGCACATATTTGCTACTACAGTTCCGATTTCACCCAAGGCACCCACAACCCGCCATGCCGCACTGGAAAACCCGCTGGATCCATCGGCTTGTTCCGCGGAGGCACAGCTGTAGCGTTGTAGAGTTTCACGTGTTCAAGCAATTGTTTGACGAGATCAGGACGTGAAGGAGCGAGATTGTTGTATTCGCATGGATCCGTGGCAATGTCGAATACGCATGGTGCCTTTTTCACGTCACAGTTGGAACTGCAAGTTAAAGAGATATGCCCAATTCTTTGAGAACATGAGTCATATGTTAGATAAATATTCACATAATTCAGCCATGGTGGTCTAATAGTTATGATAATTTCTCGAATTATCCATTTTATTTTACTAAAGTTCACATCAACGAGGCCACTAGCAGAATACAATGGTTTTATCGGGAAAATTGTATGTATTTATATTAACAAAACAAGCCACAGTATTTCTTCCTACAAGAAGCTGGCATTTGAATAAAAGAAGATGTGACCACATCAATTAACAATGACACGTAGAATACACCATTAAACTACCTCGCATTTGCAGGCATCGGTCCACAATCGACTATAAACGGCGTTCCTTCTTGGGTTTGTCGTCCAATGGCCTTAAGGACGTCCCTTAAAGGCGATTTGAACATGTGCAACGGGGCTTCTTCTCTTTCCCTACGCTGCTTCAGCGTCTGGTCTTTGTTTGCTTGCCACATGGATTCTACCTTCGCAGCCGCAGCACTCATTTGAGAAATGCTATGGGGATCTGAAATAGAGTAAACAGACCGAGGTGAGAAAAAAAGAGACGATGTTAATCAAAATGTCCGTCTTAAGTTTACGCCCCGCTCCTCCTCCCCGTGAAAAAAGAGGGCTACTTATATTGTTAGTAACATCAGACATTTTTTATTTCTCTTTTTCTTTTATCAGCAACCTCTTTCTCAAGCTCCAAAGTACCTGTATAGTCCCAGTAGTCGACGATCTCCGTTGTATTGATGCCACTAAATGCCTCTGGAGAATACCACTTGTCATACTGTGGCGTGGTGCCTCTCTCGCAGAAAACCAGCTTCATGTCGCGCACGCGCACTGCCCACTGCTTGTCGCCGTCCTCGATGTTGTGCAGCATTTCAGTGCGGTACTACAGAGAACCCCAAACTAAATAGTTTAACTTTTTTCTTTTTTTTTTTTTTTGTTTTTGTTTGCACAGGGTATTTTAACGTAGAAGTATATTCCGTAGCAACAACTTAAACATACAGTTCTCCCAGGTAAGTACTATACACAAGCGTTTTTTATGAACACCCACTATAGAGTCTACCAGTAAACTTCTTTATTATAGTTGATTAACATTTTGGTAGCTAATAACAAACGCAAACGAGTAACGAATTATATAAATTGATATATACCCAATAAACGATCATTCTACTTACCGAATCATGGTTTTTGCTGAGCGCGTCCCACTGATCAAGTCCGTCCACCTTTGCGGGCACTTTGTTCATGTCGTAGCCAGCGGCATGGAGCAGGGTGGGCAGCCAGTCGATTACCTACAGGAGGATAGATAAAACAAAAATAATAAGTATCATTATGAAACAAGCATATAGATATAGGTTACTAAAGTAGCTTCCGACTCGACACCGAATGAGTCAAAGGTATTTCAATATAACAATTTAAGATTAATAGCGTTATTGATTCAAAAATCGGGTGAAATATAGCTTGAGTTACTCTACAGATACATCCTAGATTATTTATCCTAAACATGAACAATTTAGTTGAAGTTCATGTTTTCTTCAGTATATACATGTAGTGCATGGGCGAGAAAGCGCTAAATGAAATGAATAAATAAACAAATAAAATATTTCATAACATGTGACCAATGTTGTAAAAGCAACACAACATCAGCACCACAAGTAATAATCCTATACCTGCAGCATGATGTGCGAAGTGTATGCCGATTGCTCGAGCAGCGGACTCCAGATGAACCCGTTGCCCCGCATGCCGCCCTCCCACACCGTCGACTTCAAACCCCTGCATGTATAAGTTTTAATTATAAGTTTGAATAAATTCCCTAAGCACATGTCTTTATAGTAAAACAAAGGCTTCGTGGGGAATTAAAATAATACAAATACAGTGGACTCAGGCAAAGCCGAAAACGGATAAAGAGAATTATCGATTTAACCTAACATTAAAACCAACACCTCTAGTCGGTAGTCGATGTCATGGTTTTGTATAGAGCGAGGAAAGGGATCCAGTGACCTGACAATCTGCGTGTCGTTCTTGTTACATATTTACCGGGTAGCTGACTCAAACCCTCCAATCTCTTTCTCGGGTTTCGGCATACCTGACGGCTAGTCGCAAGCATGGTACACAAATTGTATGCAGTAGGGACAAGGGCGAAGTGACAAAATGAGTGTCGTACTTGTAACATACTTTTTCTATTCAACCCCTTCCATTTTGTTTGCCTCATACCTGAGCGGGTAGTTGCTGGCGTGGTTCCAGTCGAAGCCGGCCGCCGGGCCTCCGTTGTCGGTCGAGAAGACGATGATGGTGTTGTTGAGCATGCCGCGCTCGTGCAGGGCGCGCGTCACGTTGCCCACCGAGTCATCAAGTGCAGACACCATTGCTGTGAATAAAGGGTCAATGATTTGATTTAGATGTTATTTTGATGATACGTGTTAATCGTCATTTCAACCATATGTTATAAGTTAGTTTAATTATCAGTGTTAAGGGTCATTCTTGTGTAATGCTGCTGCTTTTCAGCTCAATTTATATTTTGAAACGGCAGATTTGGTTGATATCTAACAAGTATTTCGATGATGAAAGTCATGTTGCTTCAACTAACAGACGCCTGATAAAGGATTAATGTTCAATCAGCGTGTCCTGAAAGTTGCTCACATGTCTAATCTTAACTCCACGAAAACCCAAAACTGCTTACCAGCATACTTCCTCCTGTTGTCGTCCTTGATGTGACCCAGCTGGCTGTAGTACTTCCAGGGCGCCTCTAGTGGCTGCCAGCTGTTGGCACTGTGCACGGCCTGCTGGGCTAGGTACAGGTACATCGGCTAGAGATCATAAAACCAATGCATTCTTTATACCGATTTACAATTGTGATGATTTATATTACGTTGATTAGGATTCACTGGTCTGTATGCTGTTCAACATACATCCGGTATTAAAGTATCATAACAGTGAAATAAAAGAACCGTTTGAACACGTATATTTTAAATTTTAAAAAAAGACCATTAATTAAATGCACTAATGGTATACCAATTAATATTTTTTTATCAGTAAAATTACAATGATTGTAGACGAAGCACTATATATATATATCCATTTTAGATATAAAGCTAACATGTGTTCAATAAAAATATAAACCACTTAATATGATATCGACTTTAATAAAATTTATTCGATCCCATGTTTAGTTGTAAGATAGTACTACGAGAAGATGAAACGAGAGCTACGAACCTCAGATGTATTATGGGTATTGATGATATCGACAGCCTCTTGTGTGAACACCTCGGTCGAGTATTGGCCGTAGGCTGTTTTCACAATCTCGTCATTTCGGCGGAAATCAAGACCCCACATCTGACGCTGGTTTGAAATTGAAAAAAAAAAACATATTCACTTATCAACTCTTATTTTAATCAACAATAAAATCCTGAACTTCCTAGAAATCAAATCATTTCATGGCAAGCGATGATTAGCAGAATAATTTCAAATAAAAATTTAACAACTAATAACTCTTATATGATTATTCTACGATTCATCATCGTGCATAATATATTGTTTATAACATTTCAACAACAAAAAAATGATATTTCCAAAATAGGAATGGACATATTAAATAACCAATAATGAATCTTTGTTTGGACAATAAATGCAGCATCTAATATATATGCTTACAAATAAAGTTGTCAAAGTATGTTATAATAATAAACATCACAATGTTTTCATTTCATTTTATGCCTTTATACATGTTACGTTTAGCATTTTGAACAAATTGAGCTTACTAATTTGTTTGCTTCATATGAGTGATCGAAGTAATCTTCCATGCCTTGATAATACCCGAAATGCGATTCAAACCCACGAGCAGTGGGGACATGTTGCTCAGAATAGAATCCGAGATGCCACTGATGAGAAGCAAAGTATATAAGACAATATAAAGATGTGATACCCCGAACACGCGCGTCAATATTTATGACTATAACATGGTTTGATAAACCGAAACAATATGTTTTATCCAGTGGCATCCTGGTTTCATTCATGATTGATTGGAGGAGTTACGTGGTGCAAGCAATTATATCAAAATGTGCATCAATCCTATTTTGTATATCAATTACATTGCCCGTGGTTGTGTGGTCCCAGTAATCTTCCATCCCCATGAAGTAGCCGAAATGCGATTCGAACCCTCGTCTTGTGGGCGTGTAAGCCTCGTTAAAGAAACCAAGATGCCACTGTAAATACACGATACGGGTAT
>LQRL01018347.1:21715-36150 GCA_001703475.1 Hydroides elegans
GTCTATTATCATTATGTGGCACTTTATCGAATGCCTTACTCATAACGTCTTTCTAATAACATCTTTCTCACACCGTTACCCTTACATATTAGTCTACACAACGTAGTCCTCACAGCGTCACGATATACGGGTAATTGTTCTGTGCTGTTCAAGTTTCTCAAAATATCGCAAATTCGTCTAGGTTCAGACCCCCGTAATTTAGACATTTTTTTTTCGATCAAACAGAAACCTCGACGTTGCACATCTGCGATATATATTCAGTCATTGTGTGAAGTTTCAGAACCCTAGGACAAGAGTCTTCATACTAAAATGCCGCAGACAAACTACTGCATCTAAAATGTTAACAGACGGAATGGGGGGGGGGTACACGGGTGGTCACAATATGAAGTGGTCACAATATGAGCGCTGATTTTTTATCGTCAAATTTCTAAGTTATCGTGATAAAGTTGTCGTTTGTAATATCAGTTATGTGTACTTTAACTAAGCATGATTAAATCTGTAACATTGGAAATATAAACATTGGGACGATAACTCAGATATTTCACACTCCAAAACCAGCGCCCATATTGTGACCACTTCATATTGTGACCACCCCTGTAGCAATAACCCTCAGCCAAACTGGTTGTCTGGGGTTAAAAACGTTGTCTACTAAAATAAAAAAAACTCACCAAATCAATAACCCTCAGCCAAACTGGTTGCCTGGGGTTAAAAACGTTGTCTACTAAAATAAAAAAACTCACCAAATCATCTGCAAGTATAAATACGATATTTGGCGATATTTGGTCAGAGCAAACACAAGCTATCAGATGAATTATTAGGAAAATGATTCCCAGATACATTTTTATAAAATTGGTCACATGGCTCGTACTATCACATGATCAAATGTCACATGATCTTTTAATGTGACTTTAGCCACATTATTTATCCCTACATATTTATTCTAAAAGGCAATATCATCAATCGGCTATGAAACAAATCTGCTTATGCTTGATATGAGCAAAGCTTTCGACACTTTAAAAAGGGACATAATAATCGAAGATCTACGGAAAGTGTTGAACAAAGACGAAATCCATCTTGTCGCATTATTGCTAGAAAATGTTGATTTGTGTGTAAAACTCGAAAATCAACTAGGAAGTGCTTTTAAAACAAATATAGGATCACCCCAAGGTGATGGGGCATTTGCACTTTTCTTCATTCAATACCTCGCTGAAAGACTGAAAAATAGAGATAGTAAATTACTAAGTGCATTAGAAGGACTATTGACCATAAATCCGAAAACAGATAAAGAACAACAGGAAATACAAAACGAACTGCAAACAATCAAAATAAATTCAGAAAAACAACCGCTACCACATCATTTGAAAGACCATGAATATTCGAACTACGAAGATCCTTCATTTACACTAGACCAACAATATGCTGATAACATAGGCTCGGCATCTACTTCTCAACATGTTTTAGACAACATAGAAAAAACCACCACAGCAAAACTGAAACAGGGAAACCTACATCTAAATCAATCAAAAACTTAAAGATATCACATCAAAAAAGGTGGTGATGAAAGCTGGAAAAAGTGTAAATATGTAGGTAGTCTCCTCGGTACAACTGAAGACATAGAACGGCGCAAAAAACTCACTAACACCGCTTTCTCAAAACTAAAATTTATATTTACTAACAAACAAGTAGGCGTAGATACTAAAATCAGAATATTCAACGCATTGTTAGCAAGTATTTTCTTATATAACTGTGAATTGTGGACTCTTACAGATACTCTCGAGAGAAAAATTGACGCGTTCCAAAGACAACTCCTTCGCAGAGTCCTTAACATCCGTTGGGACCCAAATAACAACTGGATAACAAATGAACAGCTCTACGAAGGAGCTGGTCAAATACCGTGGTCAACGACTATCGCAAATCGACGCCTCAGAGTGTTTGGCCATATATGCAGACTACCAGACGCAGCACCGGCCAAAAAAGCACTCTACGAGGGTCTGAGAAAAGTCAAAAACCCCGTTGGTGGCCAGAGACTAACTCTGCTCAAATTGATCCAGAAACAACTGAAGAAAAAGTGTATAGAGATGCAAAGTGCGATGATTCTAGCTCAGGATAGAAAGGAGTGGCGTAAATTTGTGAATGAAAAGTGATTTTTGTTGTGATTTTATCTGTGAAACTGGTGATATACGATTTAATAGACTCTACGAGTGAAAAGGATTTTATAAAGACTATATACGAAAGGATAATCAATTTAATGAACATATGGACTAAGCTTGAAAAGGCGTTTATGTTCATACTGCTGCTGCTGCTGTTTATTCTTAGCACTCGGACTCTGATCCTAATGAGAATTCAGAGGCCATATGCATAAACAATAAATTTGAACATAAACCTCATTGAACTTAATTATTGAATTGATATATTAAATTAAACCTAAATATGCAGCTTTAATATGCAATAGATAAGTTATATTAAACCAGAGAGCTTGTATATAAGCCCTCTGATTAAACTTAAACCTCAATTTAAGTTCAATAGTTTAAATTTGATACGGACCTTACTTTAATTTTAAATTTAATATTTTTGTCGATTTTAGTCTTATTTTTTTCCGGATGATGATGGATTCGGTAAAATGTGACAAAAACAGCTCACTAGGTATGTTTTATTTTAAATCTTGAATTTTGAAAAATAAATCATTATATTTTGATGTTTTTAGAATTGCTTTTAAGTGATGTCTTAGACCGTTTTAGATAAGTATATTGGTATTTTGAGAGATAAGAAACTATCTTAAAAGTTTTTTTTTCGTAAAATTTAAAAACCTAGCCATATCTCCGCTTCAACAGATAAAAACCTTCTTCTTCTGCAGTTTCTGGTGCAGTCCTCGTTCGAGTATCGCGCACTACATGCAGGTCGGTTCATTACACATAAACGAAAAACTTGGTGCAGTTTGTACATTTATTTACAGTGCAGGATAAGTGCCATAGTCTAATTGCGTCTGGATAAAATGAGTGTTTGTAGGCTATGGTGCGAGCAAAAGGTACGAGATATCGATGACTATAGTCACGTGTGAATATTGGTTGGCTGACAGTTGGAGCTGGAACAGCGACGAGGTTGTTGACTATTTTATAGAACATAAATACTTCCGCTTGGCACGTCTCTCCTGTAGAGTAGGCCAGTTCAGCTGCTGCAACAGATTGGTGAGACCAGCGGTTTGGTTGTACTCGTTCTAGACGAATCTGCAAATTTATTTGCATTTTCTTGAAGGGGGTCCCATATTGTAGAGGAGTATTCTAGGATTGGCCGGACCATAGATTTATACGGGAGTTCTTTTGTGACTTGAGGGCTTTTTCGGAGATTTTTTTGTAGAAAGGAAATCATTGAGTTTGCTTTGCTTGAGATTTTGGTGACATGCATATTCCAGTTGAGTTGGCTTTGGATGCTTACACCGAGGTATTTTTCAGACTTAACTGTTTCTAGAACATGGCTATGGATGGTATACGTGAATTTGACGGGTTTCTTCTTGTTTGTGATGTTTAAGACTTTTTGGGATGGAACTCCATTTGCCAATCCTTTTCCAATGTTTGGAGGTTTTCTAGATCTTGTTGCAGCTTTTTAGCGTCATCAGTATTTGATATGCGTCTATATAAAATGCTATCATCAGCAAACAGGTAGGCAAGTGATCCATTTGCTACGTACTCACCTTCGAGGTGTGACATAAGATTGCTAGATATTATGTGCTCCATTTATTTACAGAGAATGCACGTTAGGGATGTTGGTCAGTAATTTTCCGGTTAGGATTTGCTGCCCTTTTTGTAAGTCGGTATGACGTTTGCCGTCTTCCACTCAGTTGGTAGTTTGCTTGGTAAAGAGACGCCTGGAACAGGGTAGTGAGCATATTAGCTGTTTCTGCTGCTGTCTCCTTTAGTAGATGGGCAGGGATGTCGTCAGGACCTGTTGCTTTGTGGCCATCTAGTTTCTGTAGAAGCTTTCTTACACCTGTTTCAGTTATTGTTATTTCTGCCATTTCCGTTGCTGTATCCTCGTTTTTTTGTTAAAAACATCGGAGAATTGGGTGTTTAAGATGTTGTGTTTTTCTTTGCTATCAATATGTAGAATGCCTTCTTTGTTGTACAAAGGAGCGACGCCAATATTGTCCTTGCGTTTGTTTTTTTTTATGAAACTCTAGAATCGTTTGTTGTTTTTATCCGTATTCGGAGATATTATATCTTTTATGTACTGTGAGTATGCATCTTTACACTTCTCTCTACTCTCCTCTTCAAATTGCGGAAGCGTCGATACTCTTTACGTTGTATGTGTTTTCCCTTTGCCTGATTGTAGCGCTTTCGGTTTTTGTCGGGTGAGGCGTTTTATTTCTCGTGTGATCCACGGTTGATTGTATCTTGCTGTATACATTTTAGAAGGCATGTGATTCGTCATTAGATCAAATCAAATCAAATCAAATTGTGCTTTTATATAGCGCCCGTGAGGACTACATACAGGCGCTTTACAAAGTGTATACCTAAAACGCTTTATCAAAATAGTGAGTTTTAAGACGCGATTTGAACAAAGGTTATGACTTGATGTTTTTCAACGAGTTTGGTAGATCGTTCCAGATTCTGGGCCCGGCCCTACTAAACGCACGGGTACCCAAACTCTTATGATTCACACAATGTATGACTAGATAAGATTCTGATGAAGATCTAAGGTTTCTTGATGGTGTGTAGGATTCGAGTAGGTCTCTCAAATAGACATGAGCATTTCCATACATGCATTTGTGGATGATGGTGGCTACTTTGTATTGAATGCGATATTGTACGGGCAACCAATGTAGTTTTTTCAAGATGGGGGTTATTGATTCCCTTTGTGGAGTCAGTGTCACAAGTCTGGCAGCGGAATTTTGAACTTTTTGTAATTGTCTGATATTTTGGTCGGGTAGGAATGCCAGTAGCGAATTGCAGTAATCGAGTCCACTTATCACCGTGGCTAGCATTAGACGTTTGGCTGTGTCTTCGTCCAAGTACCGTCGGATTAACCATGCCCTTCGTATGTGGTATCTGCATGCTTTTACCGTATTGGAAATGTGCGCTCTAAAATCTAGGCTTGAATCGAGTGTTACTCCGAGGCTCTTAACCTTTTCTACTGGCTGAATCGACTCTTCGCCAATTTTGAGCGGACATACGGGCATCGTTTTAACGTGGCGCTTTTGACCGAACACAATGTATTCCGTTTCTGAATAGTTTAGACACAGTTTATTCGCAAACATCCTGGTCCGCACCTGTCGGATTCCTGCATGCACGTCGCTTTCGGATTTAGGTTTACGGCTTTCCATACAGTGTTGTCGTCTGCATATCCGTGATTTAAACAATCTGACTTCCCAAGCAATTGTACCAGTGGTTTAACATACATTTTATACAGTCGACACCCTATTTTTGATCCCTGCACGACACCGTCCTCCACAACAATGTGTTTTGAAACGCTATTTTCGACCGCCACACCCTGGGCACGACCACGGAGATACGACGCGAACCACCGAACTGCTGGCTGTCCTAGACCATGCGTGATGCTGAGGCGTTCGAGCATAATATCATTGTTAATTGTGTCGAACGCTGCACTCAAATCCAACATCCCCATTAGAATAGTCATACGGTTTTCCATGGCAACCAGGAGGCTATCAACGACGTGGAGGAGGGCTGTCTCGGTTGAATGGTTAGGGCGGTACGCGGATTGTAGGTCGTCGTTAAGGCCATTGATTTCTGCGTGTATTTCAAGTTGATCTATAACACTTTGTTCGATAAGTTTCGACACAAAAGGTAGTTTCGATACGGGTCTGTAGTTCGTGTGGATAGGTTCTAAGCCTGGCTTTTCAGAAGCGGCTTTACCAATGCAGTTTTATAGGTTGAGGGCACTTTTCCTTTATCCAGAGATGAGTTTATTGTCCTTTGGACTACAGGTTCAATCGTCTCAGCAAGCGATTTGAAAATACTTGTAGGGATCGGGTCCAAGTCACACGTTTTGTTAGGCGCCGATTGAATGAGTTTAGTTACATACTTGAGATCGACTGGTGAGAAGGCATCAAAAGACGCGTCGGCGGCATTTTCATCGTGTGTTTTGTGGTGAAAATGGTTGTTGAAGCGGTCTTTCAGACACCTGATTTTCTCGATGAAAAACCTATTGAAGTTATCTGCATTTATATCCGTTGGGACGTTAGGCAGAGGGTTTGTCTTGTAATCACTAAGACGCTCTTGAATTATCCGAAAGATAGATTTGCTGTCTGTCCCTGTATCTCCAAGGGCGCGCTGGTAAAACATCGATTTTGCGGTGTATATTATGTTTTTCACTCGATCTCTTTGAGCAATCATTCTTTCTTTATCTTTATCAGATCGTGTTCTGTGCCATCTACGAGTTAATTTTCTTCTCAATTGTCTCTGTTCGTGTATATCGTTGTTATACCATGGATTTATTTTCTAGCTGTAACAGTTCGAGTCTTTTTTTGGTGCGTATCTATCCAAAGTTGCTATCAATGTTTCATTGAATTGGTTCACAAGGGTATCCAAATCGTCTGATGGTGTATTCACTAAGTCACTGTTTTTAATATCATCATTCAGACTATTCAAATCGATGTTTTTTATGGCACGATATTGCTTTCGAGATGGAGCGCTGTGGCGTGTTTGGAGGTTTATATCGAGAATGATGCTCATATGATCGGAAATAAGATCACTTATCTGTACCTTGTCGATGATACCACTGTCTTTCCGGGAGATGACGAGGTCGAGCGTGTGCCCCGAAATATGTGTAGGTCCGTTGATATTCACTTGAAGGCCGAAAGAGTCAAGAAGGTGTTGGAAACGTGTGACTTCGGGTCTGTTTTTTCTGATCAATGTGAAGGTTGAAGTCTCCAACTATTATGATTTCAGCACTGTGTTGGTCAATATACTCTAGCAATTTCGAAAAGTTCTCGAAAAAGCTTGCTATGGATCCAGAGGGTGGTCTGTATAGGACAACATAATGAAGTGTTGTATTGTGGACACTATTTATATAACACCAAAGGTATCCATCAGGTGCGGTGTTGGCGAGTAAAAAGTCACCATCATCATTTCTATTCCATGTTTCAGTCATGCCTATAATTGATGGTTTTGTATTCTCTATGTGGTCCTTTATTAAGGCACCGTTTGATCATATCGAACGCGCATTCAGCAGCATTGAAGTGCATGTTTCCGATTTTTGTTCCGAGTTTTTAAGATCAATTTTGTTAGATTTTTGTAGTTAACACCGTTTTTCAGAATGCTATTTGGCCTATATTCTCGCTCAGCTGATCGCTTGACCGATAACACCTCGATTGGTTATATTGTGATTAGTTCTCTGTATCTAGGTCGATCACATTGTTTGGACCAGGGTCGGTTATCCAGTAATACAGGAATATGATTTAGACTAAGGTCAAGTGTGTTTGAAACCATTATGGCATTGACAATTATGATGAATACCGAGAAACCTTGCATCGTATCCCAACCAGATTGATTAGTCTATACTTTTACTAATATAGTTATAGATCTATTGTTTTCACGGCTTGAAGCTTTGAACAGTGTTCAATTGGTATTCAGTTTCCGTGTCACTTGTTCTACCAATATTTATATTCTTAATCGGATTAAAATTCAAAAAGTCAAGAAAATACTAAAAAAAGCAACTAAATAACACTAAATACAATAATCCAGAGACAAACAATATTAAAATGATATAATATTTATCCTTCTATGTGTAAAAGTTCCTTGACAAAAGTAAGATATTTCACAATATTCGAAAAACGCGACTTGTCACATTTTACATAACAATTTTAAAGATCTAGAGATCTTCCATTGATGACTTTGTGTACTTACACATTGAATCGATTCGACTTTGTGCGTTGAATCATTTGCGGAATTTGTTATTGATTACAGATGCTGCATTTTTTAGGCCATCAATATCTGTTTTATTCCACAAAAGTATTTTTCGTCGTACGGGTTTAACTCTTTTGGCTGTAGTGTTTGTCTGATTATGCACGGCACCATGATCACCCAAACCAGGAATAGTGACGCATTTATTAACGAGCGGTTGTCTATTTGCCATGAATACATCTAGGATATTTTCGCCACGGGTTGGTTCATTCACTATCTGCTTGAGATGACATTCAATAACCATATTTAAAGTGCATTTGTTTATGGCTTTCAGGTATTGGTTTCCGTTCACGCTGTTTGAGTTGCAGTCGACATCAGGTAGATTGAGGTGGCCACCTTTTAGTATTTCTGCGTTTTTGAGGTTACAATACTTTCGATTTGCTTACACAAGTTTTCAGTGTATTTGATATTACTACTGGGAGGCCTATATATGGAGCCAATAATAACTATGTTGTTGTTTTCACGCTTTGTTTTGATGAATGCTGATTCAGGTTCAGATGATTCTATTTCACAAAAATCGATGTTGTTTTTTTACTGCGAGGAGAACACCACCATATCCATCAGTTCTATCCTTTGTACTATTTAGTAAGAGTTCGGAGATATTTCACATGAGTTTATATCACTTTAAGCCATGTTTCTGTGGCGATTACAATATCTGGGGTTATGGAATCAAGAAGAGTGAGTAGGTGTGGAGCCTTGTTTTTCACGCTTTGAAAGTTGATGTTTACAATGTTCAAGCCCTAAGTCGAGCGTTGACTGATTTTATGGTTGTGCTGTTTCATTGGCGATGAGCAATGCAAGGGTGGACGAGGGCGGTCAGGTGAGTTTGAGGATGTGTCTGTTTCAAGCATTTTTTTCACTTAGGATTTCTGATGTGCTTGAATCAAAAAGACTAGAGGAGAAGTTCGACATGCCGCACTGGATGCATGTCCATGATATATCGCCTAATGCCTCTTAAATCGCAGTTAGCATGTTAAAGCAACCTTTGTCATTCTCAAGAAAATCTAAACTCTTATTTCGCAAATTCTAATCCACAAGACAGATGATATTGAACTTAAATATAAGTTTACATACTTACGTAAGTAGGTAAACTTATATTGTAGTTGAATCTTATATTTTAGTTGAATCTTATATTTTAGTTTTATCTTTTTATGCACATGGCCACTGGACTTATATATATAACAGTTCGACATCAAAAATTGTATGATCCGAAAAAATCAATCTTTTGCTAGCGAAATAAATGTTTCGCTGAAAATTTAAGTTACGCGCTTACATATACGTTTGCATACACATAGAAAAGAATGCATATAAATTTCATAATTGTTTTAAATGTGCCGAAGGGAACACATTTATGCGACTGTTCAAATGTTTAATATAACAAAATTACCAAACGGTGCATTGATAAGGGACCATATCGAAAATACAAGAGCATCTATTACAGCAATAATAGAAACATGGAATAGAAATGAAGATAGTGATTATCTTTTCGCAAATACGGCTCCAGAAGGATTTTTGGACGAATATTAATCGTATAAAATCCCGCGGTGGAGGTTTGGCGATAATTTTTCGAAAGAATATAGCATGCACTCCATGAAAAAGCCTTGTAAATCAAGATATCGAATTTATGTGGTGTTTGATGGAAATCAACAATAGGTTACTCTTCTATGTCGTCGTGTACAGACCACCCTCAAGATCTCACACCATTTTTCGAGACCATTTCGCAATTATTAGAAGAAATTGACAAAAATAGTGCAGAAATCATTATATAGGGAGATTTGCTAAAAAAAAATCAGCATCAAAAGGGCCTGGATGACGGCCTTTTCTTTATATGTCATCGCGGCTAAACACGACCAGGTCTAAATCTTATGACGCAATTAATGATGATTTCGATTTTCATGTCATAAGTAATTGACTCACTTATGTTGGTTGTTACATTGTAAACATAATCCGCAATTAAAAAAAACTAAATCGCCGCCAAGACCTTTAGTCGTTTAAGCTTGGTTTAAAGGTTTTTGTTGAATCCGTTTTTCCACGCCCTATGGGGAACAGCTCGCGAGGTACTCTTCTTATTTCCAGGCCAGCTGGGATTCGGCAGGGATATGTTTTATGAGGCACAGGTCGTGGGATACCCTTAATTGAAATATAGATAAATTAAATAGATATATTAATGTATATATAGAATGAAATAAAATTAACCAAATGTTTGTCTTTTTTAGTTTGTAAAAAAAAAATAATAATCACAGCTCGGGATATTTGAAGAAGTGTCTGGTATTTCGTGATTGGGGATCATGACATATTTTATACACTATAAATTTTGCAAATATCACAATTTAATCTGTATCCCATATGAATATTAGTGCCTTTTAAGCGTAAAACAACTAAGATATTTTAGATCCGCATAATTTGTTTGCAACCAAGTGTGACAGTTACTCTGGCCTTTAGTCGAATATCAGCGTATCCCTCAGATAAAAGGTGTGTGCCAGACATTTTGTTTACATTTTATTTACCTACAAAACTGACTAGTTTCACATGTAATCGTTTAGTTATACAAAGAATTTATAAACATACGTTTAAATGTGATTAATGATTTTTTTTATAATCACCTAAAAATGAATGATCACGGTATTTTTAATGGAATTGTAGCCTTGACAATCCACCACCTTTTGACAGCTCCGTCGTATGTAGCGATTCCAGAAGAATTCACGTTTTGGCCCTTACATTCTCAGGGATGCATTTGGGCTGCGCCATTGGGCAAATGGCGCATAAAAATTACCACGGGCGCACTTTTCGGAAAACAGTGCGCCCGTCATGGCGCACTATTTTCCCTTCGGGCGCACTTTTTGAAAATGAGTGCGCCCAACTTTTCACTTGTTCATTTTTGAAATAAAAATGTTCCCTTTTACTTGGTTTTTTGGATTAGTTTTTTATGTCTATTTGGTGCACTTTGCAGGTAAGCCAGCGTCAAGGAAAATCATTGAATTTCACAATCAATTTTCAAATCCTGGAAAATCAGAGAATCGCGCCCTTTTTAGCCCCCAGCCAACCAATTTGGCTGAGGGCTATTGCTATCCCCCATTCCGTCCGCCCGTCCGTCTGTTAACATTTGAGGTGCAGTAGTTTGTCCGCGGCATTTTGGTATGAATCCTTTGTCCTAGGGTTCTGAAACCTCACACAATGTAAGAATATATATTGCAGATGTGCAACGTCGAGGTTTCAGTTTGATTGACTAAAAATTGTCGAAATTACGGGGGTTTGAACATAGACGAATTTGAGATATTTTGGGATATTTATACAACACTTTGTCCGCGGCATTTTGCTAAGAAGCCTATGTTCTAGGGTTCTGAAACTTCACACAGGGAAATACTATATATTGTAGATGGGCAACGTCGAGGTTTCAGTTTGACCACCAAATATTGTCGAAATTACGGGGGTTTGAACTTAGACGAATTTGAGATATTTTGGGTTATTTATGCAATACTTTGTCCGCGGCATTTTGGTATGAAGTCTCTGTCTTAGGGTTCTGGAACTTCATACAGTGAATGAATATATATCTCAGATGTGCAACGTCGAGGTTTCAGTTTGATCGATCACAAAATGTCGAAATAACATGGTACGGAACTTAGACGAATTTGAGATATATTTGGACATTTGTACAGCAAAGATAGATTACGCACATATTGTGACGTGAGTACTACTTTATGTGGGCAATATGTAAGGGCAACGGTGTGAAAAAGACGTTGTGAGAAAGATGTTGTGAGAAAGACGTTGTGAGAAAGTCGTTGTTAGAAAGATATTTCTTTTGACCTGCATTATTTTATTGACAAATATTCGTGTCTAAGAATGTTGTGCCTAGGCTGGGGGCTTTGCATCTCTGATGCCTATGTTTGGAGTAAATCAGGGTCACATCAGATGATGTCATTAGGGATAAGGGAAAACAATAAATGATATATGATTTTTTTTGTTTTATTTCCCGGAAAATTATAAGTGAGGTTTTTTTACGATTTCTTTGAAAATGTTCGCTCGCGCCTTCGGCGCTCGCATATTAAAAAAAAATCCATAAAACATTCTTGCGCCTTCGTCGCTCGAATATTGACTAACTATACTAATAGTTATGGTTTTGTTTACAAGTACAAGATCTTTCTATGCCATTATCAATCTTTGTTCATGGTATAGAATCAGGGGCAAAACAGTGAATAAAATCTGACTGGAGACTGGTCATCCTGACTATAGTAATGATAGTAATTAGTACTTAAAATCAGATTTTGCCTTGATATATGGCTTTTGCTTTTGGATGTATATCAGTGGGCGCACTGAGAAAATCTCGGGCGCACTTTTCGAAAAGGAGTGCGCCCGTGGGCGCAAGATTTTTTCTGGCCAAATGCATCCCTGCATTCTGACTATATGTAAAACGATCATTTTTCAAACTCCAAAAATCAATATAAATATTCCATTTTATATACTAAAGATGACTTTTACTGTACGTTTATATTCTTATGACATACTTTGGTCCATATTTGAATTCCAAATCTAAAATAGAATGATATTTTTGACATTTAAAATTGATTCTTTTTGAGAAATTACAAAATCTATTTTCTAGTTTTAAAAATATAGGATTTTAGGGATATTTTAAAACCAAAATTTGAATTTATTTTGGTTTCTATCAAATTATTAAATAACATTACACAAACATGCAAATTCAATATTTCATTTAATGTTAATCATATTTTTTTTAAAAATGCATTTGTTGAAATATCAGCTGGTAAAGTTTACACACTTCAATGTAATATTTCTGAAAAATAAACGGGTGGGCAAACTTGGGCATAGGTAGAGATTGTGCGCGCGGTAATAAGCTACATCTCCATATAATTAGTTTATCCACACACCCTAGCACAATCAAGCACAACGCAAAATGCAAAAAAAATATTGCCGGTTTGTTTACAGTTTTGTGGGCGATAATCGAGGATTTGTGGCAAGTTAATGTCAACGATATTTTACAATTGGTGTGATATCTTTGTAAAATATAGATATAGAATGTTCCAAGTTACGAATTAAAGTGTAGTGTTTTTTTCTTCAATCATATTTCACATATTGACATTTATTTGTGTTTAAAATGACGAGAAAAGCAAAAAAATATATGTTTTCATATGGAATTTGTCTTTTGTCAGAAAGATTTTATCGGGTTCCAAGTTTCAAATACCAATATCTTCATTAATACTTGTCGCAAAACAAAACTAAAAATAGTTTTGTTCTAGTTAAAAGTTGGTCTTTGCAAAGAGCCCAAATATGGTATGATTGTATAGTATTTTAGAAAATGTCTGGAATCGCTATCGTATGTCATGACCCGAGTCTGGGACGAGTATTACACTCATCCCAGCCCGAGTATGTCTCAGTGTCAATCTTGAATGACACTAAAAATGTTCCATCTACTGACCCGATAGGTGCACGAGTTGTCAAGCTTCATATTCCGAGTTTTTCGATTAAACCCATAAGGAAATGTCACACAGTGACATAAGGTTAGGGCCTATAAATTCGAGGTATGCGTCTGTCAGTCTATCAATGCATCCGTCATCGCTTTTTATCCCGTAACCCAAAAGTTTCGATACTTCAAGTTTTTAAAGTCGTCCTTTTTTCCGCCATCACGTTTTGTACTTGTAGGGTCGAGAATGTATAGACATACACTCGTAGTTACCCACTTGGTTTTGGGTTTGGTTTGGATGTTCAGGACCCATATTCTCCGCTTTAACCTTTATCTTAGAATTACGCCTTTCCCATATTTAACATTGGGTTTAAGGGTACTACGGTAAGGCTTAAATGGAGTGGATAATATGGCTCCACGGAATCCGACCCAAAAAGTTTCCGCCCAAAAAGTTTCCGGCCATAAAGTTTCCAAAATTGACAACATAGGACAAAATCATCGCTTTCACCCACCCTCTGATGAGCCGTAGTTTCGCGAGCATATACGGGCTATAACTTTGGAAAATAGTGTTATATACACATTGGTATATGCTCCAAAGAAAACCCAAATGGCCGATTAGAGTGGCTTTTCACCAGTCTCTCGGCCGTAGATATATGATCAGGCCTAGCTCTAAATAGCCTAGGGGGATAACTCTCCACCTGGCTGTCGGTCGCAGACATACACACACGGCTATATTATAGCTAGATGAGCCCTTCAGGAATACTTATAAAATAAATATTCGCGCTTAACGCTTGCTTTTCCGACAGGCCAATAAACTTTTTGAGGTTTCTGATCCAGAAGATAAATCTGGACATTCATATTTTACTACTCAAGTCTGAAATCTTCGCTCGCGCACCCGGCGCTCGCATCTTTTAGTCCCACCTACTTATGCCTCGTATTAGTTGGCATAGTCGTCCTTTGATTTGAAACAATATTATCGATGATTTTGTTTTTAGGCCCCAACCCCAAAGTTGGGGGCCTATAGAGTTGGGGTGTCCGTCCGTCTGTCCGTCCGTCTGTCTGTCCGTCCGTCCGTCCGTCTGTCATCGCTTTCTTGTACGGGC
>LQRL01018367.1:0-18188 GCA_001703475.1 Hydroides elegans
GTAAGCGACCCTAATTGTACCCTTTTTGACAACCGGTCATGTTTTTGGTATTCAGCTAAATCCTCTAGAGGATAATTTGCGCATAACATAATGAATTTGCCTATCATTATCTCTTACTATAAACCACAATTTAACTACATACTGAGTTTTCAATTCTGAAACTGTATCATGAAATGATCGTTGGAACATAGCTTTAGCTGCTAATGTCCTTAGCAATTTAAGCATCAAATTAACTGTTTTATTCTTAGCTATTACTTTAAACTATGAAAAAGTAAATCAATAGATAAAAGTTTCATTGAATCAATGAGGCTACACAATACAGTAAGACGGCACACCTACAATTACAACATAAGAACATTAGGTGTAAAATAACACTCGCAATTATTTGGCCCAAACGTACATTGAATTGCTCACAGCCTAGTTTTTTTATCAAAACATCAGTGAGTGCTCAAAAGCAACGGATCATTTATCGGTCAGGAACAAAAAATTGCAATAATTGCGTCAGATGCTCAAATTACAATATTTTGTAGTAATCAAAATCCCTTAGTTCCGTAGTAACTGATATTAATGATTAAAGTGTTTCAATTTTTGTGCAATATTAGACGCTGCCTGGTTGTGCTGGTCCGACAATAAAGGCTATATATATACATATATCAATTTCAGGTCCTGCTATAGGCAGACTAATTAAGACCCTTGTCATTTGAATCTCTTGTTTTTTTTAATATTGAATAATTACAAAGCTTATTTTATTATGAGGACGTTTATAACTGGAAAGGTGAAACTATTAAGATTACATATTAAAAAACACATTTTATTTAATTATGAAATGCATTGTTTGACTGAAAACTGTTTAAATGTCAGTCTCATCCTGTATATTATTCACATATTTCACACATGTACATATGTAAAATGTAGGCTTTGTACATTGTCATAGTCATACCGATAATGATATATAATAGATAATAAACTGATAAAACATTAAACACTGTGATACTATCCATTATAAATGAAATAATTTGACTTAGAAAATTACCTTTATTTAATTGTTTCAATTGAAAATGGCAATATACAATATTGATGAAAAAAGCGTCTTAGATCATGCATTCAGGTTATGTATCAATTGATTCTAATTGCCTCGTCTTTTTCATATTGGCAGGTGATAAAAGGCAATATAGCGTGCAAAATATAAGAATGGAGGCATCCTGTGTGCTAATTGTAATATTTCAACCTGTCAATAATGGTGATAAAAACTACTATCCTATTATATCTTAGGTTATATTTGATTAAATAATTAAGAACTCATAATAAAATAATCAAAATAAGCAATTTAGTGTTTTGATCATGCGATATCGTAATGTTTAATATTTTGCCTCTAGACTAATCATGCTAAGATAGTTTGCATAAATAAAATCGAAAACACTATTTGAAAAACATAGATTATGGTGTTACGGGCGAGTAAATCCGTGCTTCTTAAAGGAAAATCCTCTTAAACTTAAAAAAACTGTTTAATATCTTTTTAGAGTCAATTAATTTGTATTACCAATATTCAAACACTTCGTCGCCACAAATATCGCAAAAAAGACATTAAACGTCAGTAGCGTTTGAGAAGAGGAGGGTTCTTGCCAGTATGCGAATGCATAAAACACTCGTGTTTCCTTGACACTAGCATTGATATGTATAAACAGTGTGCTTTCTCTGTACATTTTTTAAAAGTCTTAAAAAAAATGAAGGAGATACGTAATTAAACAAACATTTGACCTCAAGTATTGGCCTGCTGCCTTAACTAACGTATGTGGATATATCACTATGCATCTTCACGACTCGTTAGTATCTAAAGTGTACCAATTATAAGCATGTTGCATTCCATTGCGGGAGCAATCCCTCTTTGAAAATAGTCTATCAACTATGATTATTTAAACATGATATGAGTTTCAATTGATAGCTTGTGAGTTAATACCAGAATAAAGGCATCACTATATGTAATCGTTATCAATATCAATAACAATCGGCTTATAGACGCTTTAAAACAAATGTTATTCTATTGCAATAAGGAATATCATTAACCATTTTAGCCCTATCTCATCATTATAAACTAATCGTTATAATTGCCCATCAATTAAATACCATTGCAATTAAAACAAATCCATCAATTAATCACCGGATATCGGTTTTGGACATATCTTATACATTTGTATTATAATATATGTTTAGGCTGAGAAGTATTGCATTTGGTTGATTTAAGAGCTTAGAGCTTAGAGCATAGAAGAAATATTTTAGGTAATTGAAATGATAATGAACTTAATGAAGTGTGTATACAACTATTATATTTTTGTAATTCTAGTCATTCTAAAGCACAACATAACAATATATGAATTGACTCCTCGCAATCTAGATACATATATATGTCGTAGTCAATCTGTGAAAACCGCGTATGTTGACATTCGCTAAATTTTCAGTCAATGTCAACATTCGCTGGTTCACTCAGCGAATGTCAACAATGCCTAAAATTTCCAGGCATTGTCAACATACGCTGATATTTGCCCCGAAAAATTACACAGATTGACTGATGTGATTTTCGATGAATAAATAATTACTTAAATACTTATTGATACTTATTGAAATCATCACTTTGAATAAGAATTAAATGTATTTTCATAGGGTAATAAACTGTCACTAAAATATATCAAAGATATAGCTGAACAAAATGAAGGTTACATAATAGGATTAGTGTTATAAAACGTGATGACACGTTTGGATTGATAGTCTAACAGATCGAAGATCATGCATTTGGGGTTTGATTAGATTTATCTAAAGGATCATTTATAGACCATTTATAGACATGATTCGAAATATAATATGGACTAAACAAAATAAATCATAATGCTTGAATTTCAACTGCAATTATGGAATCGAATCGAACAATGTTCAAATTTATATATTTTAAGGCCTTTTACGATCATCATATTCAAAAGACTGAGAAATATGCAAATGCGGATCGATAAGATTAAGACTCCTTCAAAAGGATCATGCTTTATTAGTATTATTCAACACACATAATTCGAATTATCTTAAAAACAAACCACATAGTTCACTATGCGTAGCTTCAATCGCAATTGTGCAATCGAATCCAGGAACACTCATACTTAGGTATTCATAGGTCGTTTATAATCACATTACATAATCCTATTATTGAGACTAAATTAATCCCGAGGCATTACAATTCAATATTATTTGATACATCAAACAAAAAGCGTATTTATGATTTGAGAACATAATTTATTGCTCGTATATCATATCAGTCAATCTGTGTAATTTTTCGGGGTAAATTTCAGCGTATGTTGACAATGCCTGGAAATGTTAGGCATTGTTGACATTCGCTGTATGAATCAGCGTATGTTGACATTGACTGAAAAGTTCAGCGAATGTCAACATACGCGGTTTTCACAGATTGACTACAACATATATATTGCATAGTTTATATGAAAATACAAATATAAATTTAGCTTTTTTCTATATGCACTATCAATGGATGTTTATACTGCAGTTGTATTTTCTCCTTTTTAACAGTTACTGTTTTAAAATTCTGTGCACCTATTTATATTGCTATCATGTACTGCACATGAAGCGGCAAAGTTAGCTGTGATCCCATAATATCCCTTATTGTCGTTTTAAATGTACCCGCCCTCATACTTGAATTGCAAACAATCTGGTATCCTTCTTTTACAAGGCCCAAGCGATGACATTAAGTCGTTCCTAATTTTTGGACTAAGATAAATCTCAGGGGTCCCACAAAGCAGGCAGGGAAAGCACCTTATTACATTTAGTAAGACTCCCGCAGACCTTCAATGGTACCATCACCCATTGTCACTCTCTATTTGTATGTAGTGTGTTGCGGAAATCATTATTTTCTAATAGATGTATTCTCCGTTACTTTCAGATCTGAACATGAAATGTTTTCCTACTGAAATCTTTTTTTTTTGCAAATTATTGTACTTTGGACAAAATTGTAACTTAATATTATTTTTATCGTTATTTAACGATCGGAATTCATTTATTTAGAATTTATTGCTTTAAGTCTATTAAAGTGTGTAAAATGATTGTAGTATTCAAAAGAACCAATGTGAAAAGTTATTTAATACTAACAATTTACATATTTTAATCAGTTTATGTAATTATTCAAATCATATATCGAACTATTGTGTCTATATATTTGATCACTTGGTTGTCTTTATTATACAAATCCATGGGTTTATATTAGTGTTTAAGTACCTAGTTGTACATATAATCAAATCCCATATTATATAAAGTCTGTAGTTCAGCTTATAGTTTCAAACTTAAATATTACATAACACATAAAACTATGTAATATATATATAGTGAATGTGTATTTTGGCGTTGAATTATATACTAAAGATATACACATGCTGAAAGGAATGTTTAATTAATACACTTATTACCCTGTATAGATTTAAGTATAATCTAACCATGGCTTTAATCATATAAGTGAACATGGTTATCAATCATGATCTTCGAAATTAACATTTAGCTCAACTATTATTTTTTATATTTTTTTACAATACGTGTAAATTTGTTATATTATTTAAGGAGTATACGTGTTTTAAATAATGGAAAAAAAAACAAGATTTTATTAGGTTTCGCTATTTTAGAATTATTGCCAAATATGGCAAGAAAGGTCCGGTGGTGTAGTGGTGATTACCTCCGCCTAACACGTAGAAGGTCATGAGTTTAAAACTCGCTCGAACATCATTATTGTTGTTATTCTTAAGGGCGTTAATAATGTTTATCTTTATAATCATGTCAAATCAATTTTAATGAAGATCTAATTATGTGTAAATTGATCAAGCATATTAAACGAATCAAATGGCTATGTTTATTAATCGAGTTTCGCATGGGTACAATCAGTAAAATATAAAAATGAGGATGATTGGAACAAAAAGGACGAAACCCGGGATTGAACCAGGGACCTTTAGATCTTCCGTCTAACGCTCTCCCAACTGAGCTATTTCGGCGGTTGAACTGTTTTGTGTTGTGTTGTGTTGTTTTGTGTTGCATAAAATGTATAAAATATATTGGTATTCAATCGGTCATTTTCAAATACTGTTACATTTACAAAATAAACAATTTATTTTAATTACACATACATAACAACATTTCACACGGTTAAATGCTTAAATTGATGACAAAAAATGTGCCGAAACCCGGGATTGAACCAGGAACCTTTACAAATTATACTATCTATTTTTTATTTCACGTAATTTACATCAATTCAATCGGTAATATTTAAATAAAGAATAGAAACAATATGTGCCGAAACCCGGGATCGAACCAGGGACCTTTATATCTTCAGTCTAACGCTCTCCCAACTGAGCTATTTCGGCGGTTGAACTGTTTCGTGTTTAAGTATAAAGAATATTCCTGCTCAATTGGTCATTTTCAAATGTTGTTACATTTACATAATATACACTCTATTTTATGTTCACGTAAATAACAACATTTCAATCGGTTAGATGGTAAAGAGAATAGAAGCAAAATGTGCCGAAACCCGGGATTGAACCAGGGACCTTTAGATCTTCAGTCTAACGCTCTCCCAACTGAGCTATTTCGGCCACATGCGTAGATGGTTTTCATATAATGACAATATTGGTGTGCAATGTGATATAATCAGTTGTTCAACATTCTGCTCACATGTGCCTAATTTGTATTAGAAATAGGTTATTAATTAGAGTTAATATGCTTGCTATATACAGCGTGTGTCGTGTTTTATATTGTGTAAATAAAACCATTATAAAAGGGTTGGGAAAACATATATTTTATATCAGAACCAGATCTTAAATTAAAGCTGCAATTTACAAAGTTAATAAAAGAGTATCTCTGTTAACATGTGTTGTCCGTCGTCAAAAACTGTTTAAAGTCATAAATAAATTGACTGAAAACAAATGAATTGCTAAAGTCGGTGGAATGTGCAACCACGTGCTGCTTGCAAATAATGAAATGACGTCTGGTGACATGAGAAACCTACCTGGTAGGTCCAGATGAAATACTGATTATTATATCAGGATATCATATTTTAATAACTCAATAAGCAAATGTCGATCATAATGTTATATATTAAACACAAACAAGACATAGCACAACTGTTCATCATTTTGACAATTTTGTCAATCAATTTGTCTGTTTGTGGGTTTTATAATGTTTTTAATAGTCCGTATAATGTTTTTTAATAGTCCGTTTAGTTCATTGTCATGACTTTAACTCATTGGAACATGGTTATTAATTTACCTGCCTCTGTAAAACTGTTACCCATAGGTAATAACAATATACTATAAACGGTATTAAGTCGTATTTAATGATCTATTTACGATATGTGTTACATATTTACACCAGCCACTGTTTATTTTACTGAAAAAAAATAGAAATAAGCAATTTAACTCCTGAACAGTTGTGTTATTATGAACTTTACGTACTAATGGAATAGTATGACGAAGTGAGCATTCACTGTTATCAGCCTTGAGGCACAGACTAGAAGTAAGGTCATGCCAATGTTGTAGTGAGAATTACTAGAAAATACACTCGTGTTAGAACACAGTTATAACAATTCATGAAATATATCATTTTATCTCACTTTTTTATTCCCATTATCACTCCAAATACATGAAATTAACCTTATGCAATCACTACCGCATTATGTTCTTTAATTTGGATAAATAACATTCAATACTTACTTTATTTTAACATACTAAACACTGGTCTACTTTTCTCACACAAGAAAATTATGTTGTGTTATTTTAAAGGGAAATATGAGCCTGCTTAGTAACATATTTGCACAAATGCATGTTGATTTTGGATACAGAATATATCTATGCAAAATGAACGAATGGATGCTACAACAAATACATATATCTAGATTTTTTTCCATAAATTGTCATGGAATTGTTCATAGTATTATTTTATCAAGCATTCATAACATACCTGTTTGTCCATACAAAATCTTGAAGTTTCTCATTTCATATACGAGTGCCATTTAAGCAGTAAGTAATAGTTCAATTCATATTATAATGGAAATACATAATGCAGTTGGGTAAATTTAGCCACTGTTTTGCTATTTAAAATCGGCCGAAACTGAGCAAAATGATACAAGAATAAGCATTACATCCTGTTTAAACCCCTAACGTCATTCATAACCTGTTATCATTGATAGCCATGTAATATGCTAGGTCAAATTACCCCGCAATAGGGATGGTCTACTTTTTGTCGATGACAAATGCAGCAATTCTGATTTAGTCAACTTAACACTGAGTGTTGTTTATATATATGGCTCATATTGTTACTATTGAATAGTTGATATAACAGCGAATCCGTAAACATGTAAGCATGTTTTAATTGTATGACAATGGTCGGTGCGTTTTCAATAATACTTGTTGTTGGTACATATTTAGTCTATGAAGTTGAACTCATTTTGCAAGTACGTTGAAATATACAAAATGATGTCATTTAATGCGTCTAATTAAGTACAGGTATTTAATGCAATAAAACATGCAGGGTTGAATTGCTGGTGTCAATTTACATATATCATCAACATGCTATGCTATTGAATGAAATATGCTTTGCCGTTTTGCATGTTATTGTACAGCAAACAATAAGGCAGTTGATGAGGAAATCGTGTTGCGTTTTGAGTGTAATAAGAAATACATGTGATGTATGCATATTATTTATAATAAAACCATATACATATATGAACATGATTTTGGAATCAGATCATATCATCATATCATCATATTAGTTCTTATCCATATAATCAAATATTAAAATCAAGATATTTAGGCTAGACATAAATGTGTCAATGATTACGAAAAACAGCAATTCTGATATAACTGTATTGCGACGGCGCATGATTACAAATTGGTTAATGTGATATATGCAGAATCCTCATGACATTTGTAGCATTTGGGAAAATAAAGAAAAAAAAACATTAATCGAAATGCAGCTTCTATATTTTCCCCTGCATGCTGCTGTTAGAGCCTGCTCCATTAGAGCGCAATCATAATACGGCTGTTTGACGTGTCTATTAATAATAGTGTTTTTCCTGCCGAATATATATTTAAAGAAATATAGCCTGAACTGAAGCTTCAGTTGAATTTAAATAATATGCAAACATAATGAATAGTCAAAATTAGCGACGATATATCTTAATTATTCCATGATTATTAGTGCTTAAAACGCAATTGATATGTTCATATTATGTTAACAATCATAATTTATATTTCAAAATATCCAATTCAATCATATAAACAGAAAATACAAATACAAATAGTGCGCCGTAAATAGAATGCTCAAAATACATAGCACAAGTCCTAGTTCATAGCACAGTCCAAGTTCATTAAATTTACAATATCTACAAATCTAGCAACAAGACTTGCATATATTTGATCTTTGAGCACTAACTCTATATTAGGACGCCACCCGTGGGCGATGAATTGACAATGGATATTGTTTGACAAATGCTTTTTCACCTCGATGTTGCATGATTTAGGTTTATTTATAGCAAACATCTGCTTACTATGTTTTATTTGTTATTTGTTTATTGTTCAATCCACTTTATGCAAAAAATGGCTTGCTGCTTTAGTTATACAATGGTACTTTTGATGCAGTTTGTATCAATTGCATGAGTAACATAGTATGTTGCACATTCGATAAAATATTCAATTAAACACAGATATGAAATAATGTCCGAACAAAAGCACAAACACTCAAACGCACTGTGATCTGTAATTAAGGATCTCTTAAAAAGAAAAACATATTTAAAGGTTTAAGAAAGCAAGTGGTTTATCTTTATATATATATCAACAGATTTATGACAATTTTATTATGGAACCATAACGTAATGTCTTGTAAAGACGAATCCTTAGGTCTTACCATAAAGTGCAACCAAATAAAAATACCCCAGGACCCTTGCTATTTATTGCAATTTTTGCTGTCATTCTAAGTTACCCAATGTAGTGCTATGTCATTAATCTATGAGAACAGAGTCGGTGATATCACATGTAGGAAGAATGATAACTGTCCTTTAAAAAACCATAAAATGGCAGGAATTTCTTTATTTTTATATCTTCACAAAATAATGACCAATGTGTGGTTTTTATCACATGTGTAAACATCTTATGTAAAGTTAAGTGTTTGAATTGTTATGTTTTATAAAGCACATCAAACACCAATATAATTTGAAATAATGTCATCAAATGTAAATGAGTATGATACAACAGGTTTACTGTTTCGAATTCAATATAAATGCCCAATCCCGTATATGTTTGATACATGCTACATTAAAAGGACATGCAATTGTTACCCCAGTGATGTCATATAATCATAGGTTTTTCTCGTTGGCAAAAACTTGGTCCAAACAGCACGTACGTCCTATTCAATCCTGCAGTTTTCCCTTAGGGTACCATCACATGATGTCTATGCCTCTATTCATGCGCTTTCTTGCTCCAATTATTATTTCTCAATGGGGTATTTTTTTACACTGATACAATTGCAAAAGCAAAAATGCAGAAATAGGATTTGTGCTGAAATTTCAGCAATCAAAATATCAAAGTTATGATTGAAAGACTTAAATGACATAGGTTGGATCGGTAGGTATACAATGTATCAATGTAACATATGATGTTAAACTTTCATTCATTGCATTATACTGCATTGGCATCATTTTAAATTAGTGAAAAGAGGAGCCTTAAGCACTGATGCATGGTGCACTTGACTCAAATAAGACTCTCATATTTTTTTTCAACTAGTACTTGAAACTGTAAAATCGCATAAAAGTTCTTGAACATCACAATGGCGTCTGATTGTTATCACCAACAGTGAAGTTAAAGTAATTTTGTTACATTTGATTTGATTTTTTTATCAAATTAGTTAGCGCATTTTGGTGATACATATAAATCGGAAAACAGATTTCAAAGTCATCAAAGAGTTGAGCCCCGCTGATGTATAAAATGTGTAGTTCTAATACGTGAAAAAAACATCTATAAAATAAATAACCATGAAAACATAAATATATGTATATGAGCTAACTTAATTTAAAACATATACATAGGTTTAAATTTACTCAAATAAGACTCTCATATTTTTTTCAACTAGTACTTGAAACTGTAAAATCGCATAAAAGTTCTTGAACATCACAATGGCGTCTGATTGTTATCACCAACAGTGAAGTTAAAGTAATTTTGTTACATTTGATTTGATTTTTTATCAAATTAGTAAGCACATTTTGGTGATACATATTAATCGGAAAACAGATTTCAAAGTCATCAAAGAGTTGAGCCCCGCTGATGTATAAAATGTGTAGTTCTAATACGTGAAAAAAAAACATCTATAAAATAAATAACCATGAAAACATGAATATATGTATATGAGCTAACTTAATTTAAAACATATACATAGGTTTAAATTTACATTTACTCAGTCATGCAAAGAGTGATCTAAAAATATTGTTTACCTATGAGATATAGTAAATAAAATGCGTTATATATGATGTTGCTATATTGAATACTTAAACAAAACTATTGCACAGAAAAAAATAGTTGTATATAGATGTGCATAATGTACATATAAAACAGATTAATAAAATAAATTAGACTAATTCAAAACATTTATAATTTCATGTCAAGATTGCAGTTTCCTGTATTGCATGTCCCTTATTTTTTGGGCTGTGGTGATGACATCAAACCACTCCTAATTTGAGTAAGATGAGTAGGAACACCGTCTTGGGACCCATAAAAAGACTCCTTTAAAGTGTATCTTATTACACTACACTCACGCCTCGTTTTTGCCCAAATCACACATCGTTCCGGTATCTTTTCATGAAAGGCCTTGTTTTAATCATAAAATCCCAGCGGCGTGATTTGTTTTCCTTTTGTTAAAGCAAATAGATGTTGGGTGCGCCAAGACATGTAAAATCTTATTTTTTTTATGAGGGAAGATTAATGGGGAATATGCTTATGATAACATTGTTCCAAATAATCTCTCCTCATTTAATAT
Source organism: Hydroides elegans (assembly GCA_001703475.1). Classification (NCBI taxonomy): domain Eukaryota; kingdom Metazoa; phylum Annelida; class Polychaeta; order Sabellida; family Serpulidae; genus Hydroides; species Hydroides elegans. The sequence continues at coordinate 11,056 of LQRL01018367.1, forward strand.
CATGTGGATCTGTAATATACACCTTTTGGTATAGCAATCAGCATTTGTTTGTAATTTGCGATGCAATAAAAAATAAAACAAAAACAAACCCCTCTATAATTATGTGAGAAAGATGGTATTCAATTCCAATATTGCTTTAATACGTTTAAGTAGTACTTAGATATTTGATACGTATGTTTACACTATTTATACTTTTTGGGACTTACATACATGCAACAGTGATTTCCAGATGATGCATACCAATGGTTCATGAATTAAGATTTATGGCCGTTATTTCACTAGTAATAAATCAAACAACCTTTAATAATTTAGCAAGCACGTGTCATTTGTGCAGTTTCTGTAGACTAAATTGGTCGTTTATATCGAGGTTACTAATACTAAATCATAACATAATCATAAATAATCTGAATAATATATAAAAGCGAAAGGCGAAACTGTGTGTTATACAAAAGTTGTCAAGGTTATTTGTAATGAGATTTATCCTTGTTTATGTATGATATGTCAAGGATTACACAAATCTGGTATCCGGCTCCCTTCATTTATGTCCGGTGATGACATTTAGCCGCCCCTAAATTTGCAGAGTGGGACCCCATCTCTTGGGACTCACAAATAAGCCATAAAAACTACTCGTTATTGCATTTCGTACGAACCTTGAGGGTGAATCCTTGAGGCACCATCAAACATTGTGCTTGTCGCTCCGCATGTAGTGTCTTGCTCCAATTATTGATTCCCCTGGGTGTAATTTTGCTCACTCATGCGAATTACATGTTAGAAAGATAAATTTACCAAATAATAAATAAACATGATAAACCTTTCTTTAGAGCTGGTGATCGAGATTTTGGTAATAAATATTATATTCAATTCATAACATATATACATTCTATCTTTATATATTGTGACGTCTTCATTTTATGCTGTCTTGTGTGTATTTTATCTTTAGAAAACGACATATGCAATAATTTGTCATATGTGTGCGATGATAAAGAAATATATTGTATCAGCTTACAAAGATAAATTAAAACTAACTTGATAGGTATTTGAAACATGTATCATCTGCCTTGTGAATCATAACCGTACACTAAGACTTAGACTAATTTACTGTTATATTATAATTTCATTTTTTTCTGGTTTCAAACCATTATTTTGATTAGGACGTTGCGTGTGAAACATTACAGCAATTGTTTGATTGAAAGATAGTTTTCAAAAGCTGGTTATTGTTTTTAAACTATATCAATTTGAAGACCGCATTATAATGAGTTAATCTTTTTTCAACAAGCTTTTTTTGTATAAGAAAATCTGAATTCTTAAATGCACATTACCTTATCTACGGCAAGAAGAAAACAAAAGTGTTATAAACATATCACCCACGTACTAATCTGTGCTGTAATAAATGTCACTTTCGACTTCATTTGCTCTTATTTAATCATTATATATCATTCTTAACTGAACTTTAGTATATAATATGAAAATGCCCCCTCATTAATGATAGTGTAAAGTCGTTTTCTCATATAATGTATGTTATGTGAACATGAGAGGCCATTTGTCATTCTTCCCACACGCGTTTCCATTCAAATTACTTTTCATTACATTGCACTACATCAGATGATACTTAGGAACATCATAAATTGCAATAAACAAGGAGAACCTGGACAACTGAATCCGAGCTGCACTTAACGCTAATAAGGCATTGCATTTTTACATGCTTTCTTTACAGTAAGCGATGTACACTTACAGGATGAATAAAAAAGCTCTTGTACTTCTGAGCCGCAATCAAATACAATTAGTCTTCATGTACTGAGAAAACATAGTCGAGAATGAGATCAATGTTACATTTTTATCAAGCCACATCTTCGCCCTGCTAACATCAACTATAAAACGGTGAAACCATCGCAATTACACATATACATAAAATATTTGCACTAAAAAGCGCTTTAACAATAATCCAAAATATTTCATACCAAAACATTCTAATTGATTGTGTTGTAAACAAAGTATACAAATATTATTATGATTTTCCCCCCAAAAAGTATCCGTTTACTTACATGTTTGGTACATTATGTCGTTTGTGGAGACTTTATGGCCGGACACATTTTGGCCGGTGACTTATTGATCCGGATTCATATTTATGAGCCAATACTATAGACCGGGGTATATATAATATTATTGTACTGTTCAGTTTGATTTAATGAAAACTAAATATTTTGATTTAATATAAATTGCAAAAATATTATAATTTTTATGAAAAGTGAATAAACTGCTGAATAATTAATTCAGGCTAACACTTCAATCAAATATTATAAATTCATTAATGAAATACAGTGGTGTTAATAAAATCCAGAAGTACAACATTTTCAGTTATACTTGGTGAGTGGTTTTGTGTGATGTACTATTGTGGTCTAACACAATCAAGTAGCATTTGGAATTATTTTATTTATAAGTTTGTACAACTAAAAAGATTTAACAGAATGATGCAAATTGCAATATCACAATGCACTAGTATATCAGTTTGTTTGGGCCTTAATGGAGCCATAATTGTTGTCATTCTAAGCATTTCGTTATCAGAACCTTTAATATATTTACTATAACACAACCGATGCTTTACCGTTTATTATATCAAATATAATCACAAAATAGAATACTTTTTGATTGGGCTAACTAACCCTATTTATGTATATATAACAGACAATGCATTAAGTAAATATAGTTTATAGCACGCTCAGTAGTATATATTATTGCATTATAACTTTTAATATATCGGTTTGGTTTATTTCATAATATGTTCAACGCGCAATTGTAAAATATAAAATAACCAAAAATTGTTTGATTTGGTTTTACACTGACTTTATGTGCTCAATTGCTTGGATATATATGCAAACAATGCCATTCGTGTTCCTAGCTTCTTTATCATGTTTCGTCAAATTGTAAGAATATGATATAGACTTGATGTTTTATATTAATGATGCTACAATGTTTTGTGCATTCCATACCACTAACACGACTAAGGCAAAATGCGCACTACTGTAAAGTTTACCGTTGATAATGCACAAACAATTTAAGAGGGCACGGTTTTCACTCTTAGCTTTCCTTGAGAATTACTATTATTTAATTGTTATCTCCGAGTTTAAAATGAATCAAACAAAACATATATACGGGATGATTTTAATCAAATAAGGTCCGATATCATTAGTTTGATATGTAATTGATTTTCATTTTGTGTGATAGTTTCTAGGATGATTAATACTGGGTTTGAATATTATGCGTAGCTTATTTCAATCTAAATAAATAAGATTTAGCAAATATTATATATGAACAGAATAATGATGATAAACGTGATAAATGCATTGTTAAACTAATGTTTTGTTAAATAGCTTCATCAGTACACCATTCGTATTCAAAACTCGTATGCAATTGAAAACAATATAATTATTTTCATGTTGAAAGTTATAACGCTTAGACAAAAAAATGCTAACTAGTTCAGTAATCAAAAGTATAGTGTTTATTAGAATTGTGTTGTATGCCTGTGATTGTGTATTGTATTTAGACGCTTGCGTTGGGTTATTAAAGTAATATTTGTTTAATTCATAAAATCATGATTATTTTAATCATTAAGTCTATATGTCTTGTATATAAGGAAGCAATAACATCAATTTGTTTTTAGCGAATTGCATTTTGTTAGTTTACTGATTTGTTGGTTTGTAGTTATGAGGACCGGAGCCTTGTCCCAATAAATCCCTATTGCCACAATGTTGTCAACAGACAGATGAAAACAGCTTTGGTACTGCCCTACTTAAAAAAAACATTATTCCAAGTGTGAGCTTTTTTCACAGCCGAAGATTAAATGATATCTGACTATGAAATCACATCCGGGATTGATAGATATGATGACGTCTCCATTTCTGACATAAGCGCCGGAACGGCCGTTCTGGCTGTTGAATTGTCCCTCATTACAGCCAAGGTCCTTTCATAATCCCTTCAAAGGAACACAAAATATATTGCTGTTAAACTAATTATGGTTTTTAGCATTATCAATTTGCAGTATTTATATTAAATTTTGTGTTGTCAAATATATTTTAAGGTGTTCGAAAATGTTTAAGTATATTGTTGCACTATTTTGCACTCATTTAAATGGATGTTTATCAAGGTACCTGATGATTTATTTTCTAACATATGGTTCTGTGATACGCCTCCCACAGTCATCCTATCTATTTTCAGGAAAAACTTTTTTTGTGTAAGATATTTACAAGCAACTTTTTTGTTATATATTTTATGCTTATTTAATCACATTCATATGTTTTAATTGTACTCTATATCTATCTTATTCGAACTACCCACGTTGGAAATTAAATAATAATTTCACTCTTCTAAACAAACAACAATGATATATTTGAAATAACGGTATACTGCTTTTCCTGAACTGCATTGACATTTCAATTTGCATTGCAAGTAATGTTTTTTGCGTGATAAACTGAATGTAATAAAAGACAACTTAACTCATGAACAAATATGCGGTTCGACGTCACATAGGAAATTAAGTATTTAGCATCATGCATTTTTAATGTTGCACTGGCAAATCTTGGAGACATCGAGTTGCAAAATATATATTTCAAAACTTTACATATCCAATTTTTAAAAAAAATAGTAAACATTTATAGGCTCACATCATTCCTTTTTATTAATAAGTATTTGTCATGCCCGGATTTTTCCTGATATTTAAACACATTAATCGGCTTAATGTAGTTGTTTGTATGCAATGTATACAGTTCACCTAATAAAAAGGGAATAATTATTTAGCAGGTGGACGAAAGTGGACCATTTTTAGAACGGTACCCTTTTAATAGAATAAAAGAATAACACATGAAATGAAAACAACGTCGATTCCACTCATTTTAGTTGAGTTAAAATCATTTAATAAAGGCCATTGAATCACTACACATCATATGCTTTTGAAATTATTTTTAATTATGTATAATGGCAAAATGTGATACATTTTTATCCAGCTAACGAGACGTTTGGCTCATTTGATAATAACCCGACAGTTGTTGTTTCATCGATCTGTTTTATTTTTCTTTGAGATGAAATGATTTTATTCCCTTGCAGCAATCTTTCCAAACGTGTTTAGAATACAAGAGATGTCGGGGAAAGACATCCAGGAAATAGGTTTTCTGCTCGACCATTATAAATAAATGCCCCCATATTGACAACATGTTTAGCAGTGTGTGATGAGAAAGAGGAAAGTTAAGGCTCTAACGTTTCATAAAAGAATATCATTTTTGTGTCTGCTTGATGTACATCACCTATATAAACGGAAACTTGTCGACACTTAAATTTCATAATTATAGCTTATATAATTATAATTATTCGTTATCTTTCTCATTATATCAATAGTTTAAGTAGTTAAAGTAGTTTCAGTGTTTACCGGCTTCAGTTAACACAATTAGATGCTAGTATGTAACATAAAAAAAACTTATTTTGAAAACAGATATTCATCAAAACAGATAAATAGCAAAACATTGTGTTAGATATATTATAAATTAATCCTGCTAAATGGTTAAACTTCATGAATTTTAAAAATTGATGAAATAGAAACTTTACTATATAGATTCACTTAAAAACAAGCTAGAGGTTCTTTGGTTTTTTTGTATGAAAGACATCAAAGTCTATACTTGATGTTAACATATACTTTCTGTTTGCGATACGTTGCATATTCAAAGCATGTTGCCACAATAGATAGCCAAGTTCAGTGTTTATACCATGCAGTATATTATTTTATTTATTAGATTCAACATTTTTTTTTCAAATTAACCTCTATCGATAGGTAATGCATCAAATTGTATTCTTTGTTTTATCATGAAGTTTCGACTGTTTGTTGTGATGACATAAACCCATCATAAAATCAAAGTTCATTAGCAACACCCAAGGCGGCAAATGACGGGTAAGTATGGAATACTTTTGCGGACATAACCTCTGTTTTTGGTCTTAACCAAAAAATCGGTTTAAACCCAAATTTTGGTTTCAACAAAACTAGTTTTCGTTGAAACCAACACAGTTTTGTTGAAACCAACTGATAATCGGTTGAAGCCAACATGGTTTTCGTTTAAACCGAATTTAACTCTGTTAAGACCGATTCGTAATTTTGTTGAAACCAAATTTTTTGTTTCAACCGATTTTTTCTGTTGAAGCAAAGATCGCTCTGGCTTCAACAACACAGAATGTGGTTATAACTAAAGCTGCAATTTGTTGAAACAATCGATACTCAGGCGCGAATCCAGAAAAACCAGAATACAGGATGGAGCCTGCATTTATCTATATTACGAATTCATATTTTTTGTTTATTTTCAAACATACATTTTATAATTTTCGCTTAACAGGGCCATGCCTCATTCTTTTATACTGTATATATATGGTGAATGCTCAAGATTGGATATATACAAAGAGCATGCCTACATTAATCTTTAATGGCATATTCTTGGTATGACGGTCATAAACATTAATTCTTGTATGGAGCAAAATATTGTTTTGTTACAAAATAATAAGATTTTACCTATCAACCCCTCCCTCTATTGCATTATGCATGACTGTAAAAAAAACGCAATTACCAAGTGGTTATATCAATTTAAAGTGGTATTCAGTGATTTCACGTGGTTTTTCATTTTTTTACAAAATGCCTTTGTGAGAGATCAAATCGTGCTCAATTATATTCATTTTATAAAATAGACTGCGATCGTATATAGTTCTCATAAAGAACACTCAAGAACAATCTCAATTAGTTGCTATAATTTACAAAAATGATTAATCAAATACGATAACGCGAAAATGGTATTTCATAAATACGGCCCCATTTGAATGATGCTTCGGATACTGCCTTGCAGTCATATCGACATTGAATCGCATGGCAACCGTTGTCATAGGCACAATTGCTGTTCTACAGTATCACTAGATTGTGTATTGCATTTCTTTAAGATGGGGCCGTATTAATGAAGGCACTTCATAATTTTAAAATTTGAATATTCATATAATATCGTTATGTGTCATAGTATTGCTATTTTGCTTGCATATCTTATACAAAATCATACCTTAGCACTTTGTTTTGTTCATGGTGTTAATTTGTCTTTTATGTTTCTCAATTGAGCACC
>LQRL01018367.1:18198-28778 GCA_001703475.1 Hydroides elegans
TACCTATCAACCCCTCCCTCTATTGCATTATGCATGACTGTAAAAAAAACACAATTACCAAGTGGTTATATCAATTTAAAGTGGTATTCAGTGATTTTACGTGGTTTTTCATTTTTATTTACAAAATGCCTTTGTGAGAGATCAAATCGTGCTCAATTAAATTCATTTAACAAAATAGACTGCGATCGTATGTAATTCTCAAAAAGAGCACTCAAGAACAATCTCAATTTGTTGTTATAATTTACAAAAATGATTATTAATCAAATACGATAAAGCGAAAATGGTATTTCATAAATACAGCCCCATTTGAATGATGCTTCCGATACTTCCTTGCAGTTATAGCGACATTGGATCGCATGGCAACCGTTGTCATAGGCACAATCGCTTTTCTACAGTATCACTAGATTGTGCATTGCATTTCTTTAAGATGGAGCCGTATTTATGAAGGCAATTCATAACTTTAAATTTGAATAATCATATAATATCTTTATGTGTCATAGTATTGCTTATACAAAATCAAAATATATTGCTTATACAAAATCATACCTGAGCACTTTGTTTTGTTCATGGTGTTAATTTGTCTTTTATGTTTCTCAATTGAGCACCTCCCTACGACGTTATTTAGTCTTACCAGGATAGGTTCTTGAATACCAACTGTCAATTGATTGTATCCATGGTAGTCGAGTATTTCATTAAAGATGAAATAGTGGGAGGGGTTGATCATTATTCCTAATTTAAAGTTTTATATCAATGAATTATAATACATCTGACTCGTAAAAATAACTATCCTTGTGTTTATATTTGTTTATAACATATTTTGTTTACATGAAAGCCTTATAACAGCTTTGGATTATCTTTTACCAATAATTTTCATTGAAAAATCATAAAGGGATGTACACGGCCCTGGAAACAATCTTGTTGAAACAAAACTGAATTCTGTCTCAACCACTTATACATTGTCAATTTCTGACCAAATCAATAGCAAAATAAATGTATTCACTTGTAGAATGATATTATATGTATATTGCTTTATTTCACAGGAGAATTAAATGTATGCTTTAAGCCGTAAACATAATTGATCTTAACCGAAATTTATTTGGTTTCAACGAAAAGGAGGTTTGTTGAAACCAAATATTTTGGTATCAACCGATTTTTGGTTTCAACGAAAAACATGGGTTTTGTCCGCAAAAGTATTCCATAAGCATGTGTTAATACTGAATAAATCCAGATAAGAACAAAGCAAACACTGGACATATGACGGATTAACACACATCCCTCAAGTGGTCATTAATTTACAGTCCGATGATGAGATCAACGACTGATAATCTAAAAGCCATGATTATATATATTTGTTTTGAGGTTCGACGAGTCCAAGTATTTTTCAGGTACCAAGTATATTCTATTTAAAAATGGGAACCCAACACACAACATATATTAAATTTCCACGGAAGGTCAAATTATTTTGTCCGCAGTTTAGAGTGCCCGCAACATGAGTTGAAATATCGAAATGTCGAAAAAGGGCCAAACTAGTAGATACTGAAGGGGGCAAATTCAAAGTAAAGTAGCGTGTATGACGGTTTTACATGTTTTATTAAATGTAATATGATGTAATATTAAATCAAAAACAAATATATGATAGATTATAAAACGAACTAAACCATTCAAAATCATATTTTCAAGCTACTATGCTTCAGCTGCAATACTTTTCCTCATTGATTTTGTTGCCGATGTTTAGATAATCAAAAATATTTTGAATTGATAATTTCTTTCTTTTTGTTTATTGTCAACAGATTCTACTTGTTAGACTCTAGTCTATCATGTAAATGAACTCTGATGTTTCGGTTATAATCAAGCTAGTCCATGCTGTAGATGCCTTTAATGGAAATCAAAGACCCGAGAAGGTGCGATGCATTGAGGACACAAGTTTTTTTTCTTGAATTGACCTCGGTAGGGGTTCTTGTCTATTGACAACCAATATATTCTAGTATATTTTCGAATGCACACAATAATTTCATCATGAAAAAGCGAAAAAATATTTGAGAAATGTTTTTATTAAATATCTTTTACATTTGAAATCATTGAAAATTTTCAAATCAACCTTCTTTTCTGTTCGAAACTTGCAATGCATAAAATATTTTGCATTGTTTTATTTCCAATTAAGAGATATAAGAGATATAAGTGAACCTTAGCTTAATGCTACACCTTTTTTAAGATAGAATCTATTTAACTGTATAGATTGTTATTCGAAGGGCATTAAAAAGGCGAATCATTTTTTAGACAATGTTAATCTCAAAAAATATTAAATATAACCTATATGCCTAAGATGAACACAACTATATACAATACATAACTTTTAACGATTATTTCAATCGCATTTTTACTTAAGGCATGGTTACTAAAGTAGACTAGTAGATCTCGAGGTTGACCTAGACAAAATTCGAACAGAAATGATTTTTACGGCTATGTTATCCTGAGATATCCCTGTTTTACCAAAAAAAAGTCCCATTCGAACTAACGGGCGGAAATGCGAAAAAAATCGAAAAATCCAAAATGGCCGCCAGAACAAGTATAATTTCAGCGTTCACGCCCTTTACTTTTGTATTATACACTATTATCATATTTATCATATCTAAAACATGATTATATATGTTACTTTATTGTATTCGAACATAAAATGCACAATTAAAAGCATTTGTAGATATATTTTGTATTTTTTAAAACCTAATAAATATATTTTTTTGCCGAAAAAAGAGATTTTTTAGATATTTCTTTCCTACATCATATTTAAACGTAGCATGATGTTTAAACATAATTTAAGTGTATAGTTGTAGTATTACCACTCCATAATGGTAGAAAATAAACACAAATTACATTAAAACATAACATACGTACAGTAAACGCGCTTTATAACTTGGCATCGTGCGAACGTGCGCACGATAGGATTTTAGCGTAGACAAATTTCGATTTAAGCGTGGAGTGTTTTAAGCGTGGGGGCGTGCAGGCGTGCGGGCGTGCGAGCGAGCGGGCGTGGATAAATAAACATGAACATGTAGAATGTGTTTATCATATTTAATAAATGATTGTATGGCACACACACATAAAGAATGAATTCTTAATAATTAAACAATATTTTTTTCTAAAAACCTAGTTATTCGCCCTGCCCCATGGGCCGTATCATTGAGACTGCTTTTAACAATGTGTTTCCTAAGTTTAAAAGCATTTTAATATGAGTTGTCATTAATAAATGTTTATTTTCAATTCCTTTAGTAGATTAAACTTACATGTATGTTAGAAAGACCGAATTATGTTTTTACAGTGTTATTCAATATTGGGGTTGCTGCCATTATTATTAGAATATAACGCATATTATTTGCACAAAAGAGATAATTCATTTACTAGTGTAAATGTACCTGGATACAATATTCTAAAATATTCTAAACTCTTTTATTTTTTATTTCTAATAATTATAATAAAGGGATTATCTAATGTACATATTATCTTTAACGAATCTGTATACATAACATGACATCTCGATATTAGATAAATGCTTAGAGTTCAATTCAATTTTTATATGGAAATTTAAAACGTAATAAAGGTTCAATAAAGGCTTTGGTTTGGTAGGTGCTCAAGTGATACTCGAGGCATAAAGCAGAATGATAAATGGTTATGCGTTGCCTCCTTTATATATACACACACACATAAGCGTGTGGGCGTGCAGGCGTGCGAGCGTGTGGGCGTGCGAGCGTGGACAAAAATGAATTTAAGCTTGGAGTAATAAGCGTGCGGGTGTTGAGTGGCAAAGTTATAAAGCGCGTTTAATGTATATATATACATGTATATATATACATATATAAGGCTAGTATTTCTTATTGTTTTTTAAACCTAAATTAAAACCTACATTCTCGATTTGGAGTGACATCCTGGTCGGCAAACAAAATCTCACGGACGTCCTTATCACGTAGGTTTACGTCCCGACGTCCGCAACTCAATTAAGACGTCGCTAAGATGTCAAAAATACGACATTTCATCGGTGCCCTAAAAGGACGTCCTTTGGACAAATTTTTCATGACGTCCTCCGGACGTCAATTATCACCCTTTGTAAAGACGTACTATTATTGTCATCCTAACGACGCCACAAATTTGATGTCCCCTTGACATTTCTCAAGCTTATCTACCAGTAAATTAATTGAAGGAGATGCGCCATCAAAGATAAAATGACTTTTATTTGCTAACATCTATGCATTCCAGGAGATAATTGATACAAAGGAATTCGACAATTAGTGCCTAAGTTGTGTTGCGTCATTACAGTAGAAATAGAAGGTGATATTATTTTGTCTTTCTCATAACGTCTTTCTCACAACGTCTTTCTCACAACGTCTTTCTCACAACGTCTTTCTCACAATGTCTTTCTCACAACGTCTTTCTCACAACGTATTTCTCACAACGACTTTCTCGCGTCTTTCTTACAACGTATTTCTTACAACGTTGTCATCACACTGTATTATTGCATATCCGTCCTCACAACGCAGTCCTTACAGCATAACGATACACGCGGAATCATTTTCTATGCTCTGTGTTCAGACTGCCGTAATTTCGACCAATTTTATCTATCAAACTCGACGAGGTCTAGTCATAAAAATATAAAAATGTTAAGCGACCTTTTTAACGTGTTCCAGAATCGATAATTTTCAATCGATCGAGATAACACCTTGACGAGACACGACTGCAGGCCTTGGTTTATATGTTTATAACTATGAACTCGCGTGAACAAAGTACCCCATATAAAACGGGAAAGACAAACGGACGGACAGACATACGGACAAGCTCAACCCTATATCCCTCCGTTTTACGGGGGATAATGAGGGATTCGAAACTGACTGGATACTTGTCATCCTAACGTAAATGTTTAAATCCATTTGGCCCTTTTGATAAACGTCAGGCAGTTTATTAATATATTTTACTTTTCTTTTTTCTCAAATTATGTTAAACCACATTGTTGAATAATTCATTTTTGTTTGATACAAAAAAAGTCGATTCTGAACATTAATAATGGAATATCATACATTTTTAAAGAACCGACGTGATTGTTACCGCATTTATGACATCAATTCCGTCGTTTGAACAAATTAATTTTCGCGATGAAATAACTTATATGGGGGAAGGAATATAAGGTAGGATTACAATAATTTACTTAATTTTTATCAGAAACAAATCATATGAGAGAAGAGGGTCGTTTGTTATTTTAAACATCAAAAATTGATTTTAAAATAAAACTTAAAACTTTTCAACAACAAAATTATTTCACTTATTTTTTTTTCAAATATATTTCATAATAACATTTAGATATTGTATTTTCATTTAATTATATTTATTTGTAACAAAATATATAGGTTTAGAACTTTTGAAATTGGATAGCATACGTTATATAAGAAGCGACCTCAGAACTCAAGGCTCTACAAGGAATTTTTTGGGTGGTGTTAATAAAGTGTAAAAAAAATAATTTCCGCCCGTTAGATCGAATGGGACTTTTTTCTGGTAAAACTAGAATGTTTGTACTTAACAACAGACATAAAACCATTTCTGTTCGAATTTTGTCTAGGTTCGGCCATTTCTGACCTCAAATCTACTAGTCTAATAACATTTGGTCAACTCACCCAAGTTCTTGAACAACTCACCCCATTTTTTCGGTTAACTCACCCAATAATTTTGGATGACTCACCCATAAAATATCTAGAATTTCTTATTTAGTGGGCAATTATATATCAACATACATTTGTACGAATAGATTTTGCAACATCAGAGATTGCATCGAGATTAAAGCGTCTAATAAGCAGCACAACGTATGCACTAAGGGAAGTGCCAAATAAAAAGGTACTCAATATAAATATTCAAATTGTATTCCATGTAATGACAAAGGAACACATAAATTTGATGTCAAAATGTATGTTTCAACCAATAACTGCCTAAAGTCATTTAGGATTGTCTAAAAAATGAGTGAGTTGTCCTGAAACGTGGGTGATTTATCCACAAACTTGGGTGAGTTGACTATAATATTGCGATGAATTGGCTTTTAGGTGAGATAGTATTTGGGGAAGGTGTCGCACATCCGTGCTTCAAGCAAAAAAAAACGAGACCACCAGCGAAATCAGGGAATGGCACGATTCTGAGCGAATTAAATAATTGGGCTTAATAGTTCAAAGGTAAAATGCCGGACCGCTGACCATGGAAGTTTTTTCTGTAATCTAGTGAATACAATTTTTCGAAAATAATAAATTAGTTAAGTTGTCTGCATTTTGCAAAATTACCTCTTCAAGCTTTCCATTTTGACGGATCAGTCCGATGGCAAATTAAAACCATTTTATGAGATATTCGGAACAAACCTTAACAGAGTTAGAAAAGTGTGTCATTTTTCGATTAATCCGTCTATGTGGTGAAGACATTTTTCGACAATAATTATATAAACTTTTTTTGTGAATGTGTTAACATTCGTCAAAATTGCCTCTTCAAAGTTTAGTTTACAACGTATACAATGCTGTGTTCTTCTTTCGTGTATATTTTCATGACTAAAATAAAAACATAAATTCATAATGATTCACTCAAAGGAGGACATTTTGAATAATGAGTGAGACCTTTCCATTGGACCGATAGTCGTATATCCAAGTCGAGAAATCATGAACTTCTGTACGAGTACTGTCTATATAGGACTTAGATGTAGTTTATTGTGCTCATGTAAGATAATACACAATCAACAATTTTGAACTTTTTTTCCTAAAAGGTGTTCGTCTTTTCGTAGATAGATGACAAAATTTCGCTCATTTAAATAGCCGCACTCTAGCTAGAATCTGCAGAGGAGCAACTTTTAGGAAAAAAAAAAAAAACAATCGATATTCCGGTATATACAGTAAACGCGGCTTATAAGTTGACATCGTACAGGCGTGCGAGCGTGCGGGCGTGGATTTTCCTTTTTTGGCTATACATGTTTACACGTTTTATTCAAAGTAATTATTTGAATTAGGTAGTCTCATTCATCATTGAATTATTTCAGTTGCATGCATATTCTGGTTTCGTAAGCATCTATACATTTAGCCGTTGACCAAATTTAACAAGCTTTGGGAAGATATTAAACCAACATTTAAAACATCCACTTGTAAACGTTTAATATCATATAATTCATATTTTTTATACATTTTACGAACTAATCTGAATAATTCAGGAGGGGTTGTCGTCGCCTACTTACTCCATTACACAAATTGGTCTCATTGTACACACGTCGGAAACGTCGGAAATAAGTGACGTCAGTGCATACAACTCATAAATGTTGAACATATCTGGCCTCAGTGCACAAACGTTTGAATTTTGCCTTCGTGCACACACGTCGGAAACGTCGGAAATCACTGGCCTTCAACTCTTTTATCCAAACATTTGATATGTTTAATCGCTGCCTTAATTTGAATCTAATATAATAAATATTTTGTGATAAAAAAACTAGAAAGTGGCTTTGTTATTAAAAATGTATGATGTGTTTTTTTTATTTACTAATTAATAAGTTATTTTTAATAATCCATATTCGAATGTGACAATATTTGGGTGATTCTTTTATAGTTTCTGCGAAGGCTTTTTTAGTTTGTAAAAAGAAAATAAAACGAAAAGCTGAAAGATCATGTGAAGAATTGACGTTGACAAAAAGTCAATACGAAAAAGTAACATTCAATCAAGTATTTGAAACAATCTTATTTAGAAATATGAAGAAATATGGAGAAATATGAAAAAGATGGACCATTTCATTTAAAACAAATTAATAGCATAAAGAAGGCCAAATAGTTTTACTAATTTGACATTACAATGATTTATTTACATTGAACATACATTGTTTTACAGTAATGATTCGATTGACTCAGTTAACTTTATGTATCACCACTGAGCGTGTGGGTGTGCGGGCGTGCAGGCGTGCGCAAAATTGAATTGAAGCGTGGAGTATTAAAGGTGTAGACACATAGGATGAAACAACCATTTTCCGATGGTTGTTTCCTTTTGGAAATAACCATTTTTGGCGTTTCGTAAAAGGACACACGTTCCAATTGATATCTGGGCCACTTCATTTTCAAGTGTGACGTTTATAATTATTACGTAACGTTAGCGATTTAAAACAATTAGAGAACAATTGCTTGGTTCTTTTGTTTGTAATTATTGCGTTTCGAATTTGTTTGTATCAAGAATTCATATAAACTTTTACAGTTTCACATAAACAAACGACTAATATTTAGCAAAGAATTTATGAAAAACATTACGCTTATGCAAATGGTTGTTTCCTATGGTTGTTTCATCCAAAATGGTTGTTTCATCCAATGTGTCTACACCTTAAGCGTGCGGACGTGGAGTGTTAAGCGTGTAGGCGTGAAGGCGTGTGAGCGTGCGAGAATGGGCAAACATGAAATAAAGCGTGGAGTATTAAGCGTGCGGACGTGGAGTGTTAAGCGTGCGGGCGTGCAGTCGTCAACTTTAAAAGCGCGTTTACTGTATGACGGGGTTTCAATTTCATTTTAATGTAGCATGCCGTGTTATATATATCTAAATACAATAATAAAATAATCATAATTTAGAATGTACTCGTACAATATATAAAATTACTGAAAAATACGTTACTCATAATCTTATTTAGAGGGCAATTTTTAAAGATTTTTAGATAGATGAATTTTGATAGTTTTAATTAACAGGGAAGCAGTCAATATTATAAGATAGAAAGACATGCTGATATTTAGATGTCTTATGAGAGTTGTAATGTTTGTGTAATGTTTATGTTTGAAGGGAAGAATAAAGGCCATGGTCACACAGAAAGCTTTCTCAAAATCATTTTTCCAAACAGATTGCGTTTAATGTATTCTCTAAGAGATAATAAACAAACGCTCATTGCATTCTAAAACGCTTGATTATCCTTTTTTTGTTTGGATAAAATAAGCTGGAAATAGCCTCTCGTGTTGCAAGGCATTTCGTACAGGCGGGGGATATGCCATCCACGATTATATGACATTTTACGCAGAACTCTTATTCCATTTTTTCTATATACCGATTTGTTTTATAATATCTAAGACCATTTTATATTAAACTATCCTTTGTCATTTACGAGTTGCAAAAAAGACAAAATCGGTCACATGAAACGGAACAATTGAACATGGATTCGATTTTAATTCGATTTTAATGTCCAAAAGTTTTGATTACAAAACTAGATTATATGACCAACTTCCAAAATATTGGTATGTCAAATTGACAGTGGGAATTAAAATGATTAATAAATCATAGAGTGAAATTCTCTCTGGGAGTTTAATGTTCGAATCGGTAATTACCGTCCACAATCGTGTCATTAATTCTGACATTGAATCGCTTCCGTTTTATATTTCCAAGTGGTATAAGTCCGATCAATGTTGGATGGACATTAATAGAAACCCAAAAAACAATATTTAGGCTACTTTGAAATATATATGTAAGCGCTATATTGCCTATATACAATATAATCTCTGTAAGGTGCGGTCAGGTACTTGTGATAATTTCTGAATTCGCAGCGAAATACAAAGTATATATTGTAAATCCAGTGATATTGATTTGACTATATTTTCTTTGAATTTCACTGTAATTTTTTAAAAAAATCGCAAGTTCTGGAAAGCGCCATGCCAAGAAAAAAAACCGTTTGATATAATTACAAAAATACACAAAGACACTATTTCATTCTGTGTGGGTTACTATGTTCTGACTGAATTTTTACTGTAAAACTGATATGAGAAAAAGAAAATATACAATAAAACAGCATGAAAATGTTGCTTTCGTTTTATTTATGTAAGTATGATAATGTTTCAAAATAAGAATAATCAATTTACACTTATTGTGACCAAATTAAAAAACATCAAACTCTGATTTACTTTGAATAGTTATTACAATTATGAATGTATGCACATAAAGTATGTCGATATTTTCAATAAAATTGATCAAACCCAAAGGCACAGTGTTTCATCGGATACTTATTCTCACAAGAACATATACGTATTCTGAATATAATTATTCGTCGGGATTGAACCAGTGCAGAAATAGGGGGGTGTACAACTTGACTTTTTTTGGAAATGTTGATGCTTGAGGGTCTCAAAATATGTAGTGACATTCGAAATGAGGAAAAATATTTTTTTGCGATTTTTAAAATCACGCTAACCCCCCTGTACATACCCTTTGAAAGTGGGTACCCCCCTCCAAATTGCGATTTTGTGACGTTTTTGTTGAAGTTGGGCGATTATTTTAAAACTTTCTTATGATTTTATTTATCAAAAGCAATATGATACCTTCTTTGTGTGTTTTGAAACCATCATTTAAACAAAATATCCAAAAACGGAGTTTAAAAGGATTTTATAACAAATTTATTGATGTAACTTATGTAATTCTCGAGTATAAAGTATTCAATCTTATTGGCTTGTTTGTGTGGTGTTTAAAATTCTAAAACTTATTTTAAAAGTAATTCCAATGGATAAATACTATTTATCTTCAATAGAGCATAGAAAAAAATCATCTAAAACTATCAAACCAAGTCCTAATAACACCAA
>LQRL01018387.1:41595-55137 GCA_001703475.1 Hydroides elegans
TATCAGTACAAATGCTGTGTGGGGCCATATTCTATGACCCCCGGGGGCAAACCGGAAGAGCTAGGTCGGTCACAAGGGGAGGTGAACATCTTAAATATAAATATAATCGATTCCAAAAGGTTTCAGGTTGATCGGTTGAAACCCCTAGGACGAGTTCATTACACAAAACATAGCATATATCTGTGAAATGCTGAGGGTGGGGCTATGTTCTAAGACCCCCCGGGGCCGAACCGGAAGAGCCAGGTCGGTCAAAAGGGGAGGTGCACATCTTCAATATATATATAATCGATTCCAAAATGTTTCAGGTCGATTGGTTGAAAACCCTAGGACAAGTTCATTACACAAAATTTTGCGTACGTCGGACGAACGGACGGACACCACCTCGAACTCAGAACTTTCACTTATACCAAAAGTCGTTTTGATACCCATAGATACAATTTCCGGTGAAAACTGAAAATGCACGCACGGACAGGGCAAAACCTATATGGCCCTCTGACTATAGTCAGGCGGCCATAGCGGGCCATAATAAAGATGCAGTGAAGTGATATGCTATCTAACACATTTGCAAATGTGTTAAAAACCATACCAATACAGAAACATTCCATTATATTAAATAAGTATCGTGACTTATTTTCATCAATTAAATACATATAATTTCCACCCATACATTCAGCCATAATGTTTTTTGTAGTTGATGTGTTTATCAAAATGGAATGATTAGAAGTTCAATAAATAATTTACTCGACAGGTCGTTTACCGCCATATTATGCATTTGATCGATATTGTTATTTATCCATTTTTTACATAAATTTAGTAAGAAACTGATTTATATATGGATTTACCTTGCTGGCAGCGAGTACCGTCATAATCTGGTAGACAGTCACAACTGTAACCTCCAACATATGAGTTGCATGTCCCACTATGTTGACATGGGTTTGACAGACAAAAGTCTACAGCTGTATAATGAAAATGTAATCATTACTTATTTACGAATACTATCGAGTATTATCATGAATAATGATACAAAGTGCGAATTTGCTGTTTAAATCATTCAGCAAATATATTGCCATTTATAGAGTGGGTTTGAAAACGTGCAAATATGCTGTTTAAAACAATACAGAATATATATTGATGTCATAGGGCGGGTTTGATAAATATAATAAACTTGTATTATAATACATTAAGTGTGTAAAATGACATCGATTATGTGTTATGTGATCTAATCCAATATCAGTAAACATGACTTAACTCGCTTTATCTTATGTTGATCGATTATATTGTTAAAATAATTCAGCCATACGTTATCACAAAAAATACCCCAATTTGATTAACTACCCACTATTTTCATATTTCATATAATCATATCACAAACAAAGAAGTATTTGTTAAACACGAACAGTCCCCGACCGCCCCAAAACTCAAAGGAGTATGGTTTTGGTTTTAGATTTAAAATATATTTTCTATGAAAACCGCTATTTTTGGCCAATTTTACAATTTTTGGTCGGGTGTTCTTGACTAAAAAGATCACAAGGCACATCTACGGACCACGACCTTTCGTTTGAGCCTATAACCAAGTCTCTATAAGCTTTTGTTCAAATGGTTTAGTCCGTAGAAGCTCAAGTCTTGAAAACCCGCTATTTATGACAACTTCCAGTCGGGTGTTTTTGACCGAAATGGTCCAAAGGCATATTTACATAGCAAGATCTTTTATTTGAGCTTATAACCAAGTCTATATTACCTTTCATTCAGAAGTTCTGGCCTGTGCAAAAAATATGACGGACAGACAGACGGACACCCCAAACCTGTAGGCCCCCATCCTTATGGGCTGGGGCCTAAAAATACCAAATCAACAAACCTGTGTCACAGTGAGTACCCTCATACGAGGAATGACAATTACATTCGTATCCTGCGAATTCCTGAACGCATGTCGCGCCATTTTGACAAGGATTCGATGAGCAGTAATTGACATCTACAATGTGTATACATAAGCATGATTATCTATTACAGTTAATAAAAATATATTGCTATAATAATGACAGCATAACTCTTCAAAATCACCCATAATAAATACTATGGAATAAAACTAGTTCGCTTTGAGTTGGAAATGGATAGTCATGCATATTATGTTTGACGATCAAGATTGACTATTTTGGCATGCCATTTTTGCGTAATTGGTATAAGCCAGCCAATCAGGTGTGAGTGCTACCTGCGCCATCACATTGAATGCCTATACCGATCGATAAAAATAAACAACAACTTAAACAAAGCTTTAAATACAACTTTAAATATCGACTTTGAAAGCTTACGTTGACCGCATCGTACTCCTGTATAATGTGTATCACAATCACAGTTGTAGCCTCCAACATATGAGTTGCAAGATCCACCGTTTTCACAAGGATTTGATTCACAAAAGTCGACAACTGGAAGATAAATAATATATAGATTCACACATCAAACATTACTTGCTGCAGCCTATATATCTAGTGGGTTGTGTTCATTGCAGCCAGTCAAAATATCATATATTATACTACACTATAGTATATTAATATTAGTCCTAATGGATCTATATTTAATAATTTTCTAACGATGTAAAAGGGCAACCTGTAGCATCCTATCCCAAAATTTTAATATACTCATTACAATGGTGTCTCGAACTTTCCCTTACCAAATGCCTAATACATGCTTTGTTATATAAATATTTACCTTCATCATAATGGGCACCATAACAAAATAACATCAATCAGCTTTGATAATTATGTATTTCTTACGATTACTCAAATTACACATTGTAATTTTGAAACAGCCTTTAACGGAATGATTGATGCTAAATAAACAACTAAGTAGTGTTTTTCCGACAGGTAACCTTTGTACTATTACAAAGTGTAACTGTTTGCCCCATTCAAATGAGCCATGTATATTAAAAAGCATATTTACCGTTGTCACAGTGGGTTCCCTCATAGAAGGAATGACAATCACATTGGTATCCGCCAAAATGTCGATCACAACTGCCACCATTATTACATGGGTTTGAAAGGCAGTAGTTGACATCTGAAAATGAGTATTACCTTAAAATTGAACATAAAAGTGAACATATAGTAACAGATTTTAAAAAAAAAAACATCGATCACTATATAACACTCCTTTTGTTGCTGAATGCAATGCATTTACGATTTGACATTTCAAAATTAACTAGATAAATAAAGAATGCTTTATAGATTTATTTAACACATAAATCACAATTTAAATCTGAATATACTCACGTTCTTCGCAGTGTGTGCCAGTATAATGAGTCCGACAAGAACACGTGTAGTAGCCGACAAACAAGTTGCAAGTGGCACCATTACGGCAAGGATTCGACTCACAATAGTCAACAACTGAAAAAATAAGATAACTTTAGTTAAGTTAATTCGTTTAGTTGAAGAGTATAATTCAAGCTTAAAATTAAACACATTTTATATCCCACTAGTTTATATAATACCATTTTCTTCTTTCAATGATGATTAAAACCTTGTTAGCCTCTAAAGTTAACCTTTGCTAAGGATTCTTTTTATGACATTTGAAACTATGGTTATATAATGTTCTCGTGATTATAACAACAATAAATGCGTTTCTGATTCCATTGTAGCGGAATCCAGACGAGTCATGTAATTTATCTGTCATACAATAAAGAACAAATAATGTTCATGCAGGAAAACAAAGTTAACAAACAATAACCTTAACATATACGGAGAAAACACTGGTAATGTAAACACATATAAAAACTTACTTTCTTCACATTGGACCCCGGTGTAATGCGTAGCGCATATACAATCAAATCTTCCGAGGTGCGGTAAACAAGAACCTCCGTTTGCACAAGGAGCCGATAAACAAGGGTCCACTTCGTTTACACCATCTTGTATATGATGAAATGTAAAGTTAAAATCAGTATTATAATTATCAATCGTTATTGAATTGAATGTCCTGTACTGAATATTTAGATTTCACATACGGAATTGATTTGAGTAGAGGTGTGGTTTTATAACCTTAGTCACGTTTTATAGTATATATACATAATCATAGTCAAATTGAAGCAAACAAGCATCACATCAATCAAACAGTATTCAAGAAAAAACGCTTTCAAATAAATGCTTTATAAAACTGAAATTTAAGCTTAGGTCATGTTGTCATATACCATTCAGAACATAAGTATTCCGTTTTGCGTATATGTGGTATTATTCATCAATCAATGTTTAAATATAAGATAACTTAGCACGCTTACGTATATAAACGGATGTAGTATCGTCGTCAAAACTAGGAAGAGTCCCAAAAGTCTCACTTAGTAGTTCACATACATTTCTATTGAAATTCATACTAAAGCATAACGTTTTGGTTCCACATAAAGTTGCACATTCTATTGCGCTTACTGAATAATACATATAAGTAACAGTCGATTGACTCGCTTTGTGTCTTATTATTTCAAATCGTACTCCCTCCAAATCAAACGATAATACATATGATAGAACATGCATAAATATAATCAAAGTCAGTGTCATTCTAATGCAAACCATTTTTATGTTTTAAAATACACTGCAACAGCGATTAATCACAAATGTATAAAAACAAAGTAATTTGATAATAATTAATTTTCTCCACTAAATTAAATTGTTTATTATAATTCTGGCATTGTCCTTATATCACACGATTGTGTCATTAAAATGTTTGCGGTCATGCTTTATGGGAAAGAACAATATTAGTGATTGGGATCTATCCATTGACCTTGTGTTAAGTGGTATTGATTACGCAGCTATCCACTTTTTGTAAATGGCTGTCAATTTTATCATTGCGTCCCAAATACACAGTGGTTACTCCAATCAAATACTAGTTATCAATAATTTTTAGCACATGTATTGCAATGACATGGCATTTGCTTAAAAAAAAAACTAGTTGTTTGGCGTCACAAGGCTTGCAAATAAATAACATATCAACTTCTGTTCCAATCGCACACATATTATTTTACATTTTTATAAGAGTAAACCATTATTTTCTTGAAAAATACCATGGACATAAAACATACAAAATATATCAATAGCTAAAGGCTAAACTAAATATTACAAGCTGTAACGAGTGCGTCCCTGGAATTGACATTATAATCCCTAGAACATTTCCTCTCTCCCGTTTAAATAAATATTTGCCTTAACATTAGCGAGGGAGCAAAGCAAACATTCCTGCACTTAGGGATTTCTGATTCAAATACTATTATTTTTTTCTGACTGCAGCTAAGCTATGCGACATTTTTAATTGTCCTTGTAAATCTGGTAATGTGACATTTTCTAGACAAAAATACATTTGGGTGGTCAGGAATCGGTCCTTTTAGTTATTTTAACATATTCATTATCCATTCATCTATTAACAAATTAGCATATCCCCTTATTAAAAATGTGACTTCCTTAAATGCGTTTCGTGCATACAGCCGATTTATATCATTTGGTCTATTATTAAAAAGGGTATTGGATAGCAAAGAATTGAAAAGAATATGGGAATATGTATCACGAACAATTTGTTATATCATGTTGCATTGCCCATATTTTACAATACATATAGTATTAAATCATGCTATGATAGAGGGAGTTGTCTTGAGTAAATTCATTGATGATTGTGTCAGAATAAATCATCCTAGAACATTTCAAAACAAAATAACCTTAACGATAATGAGCGAACAATGTCAAATAAAATGTAAGTATTTGATTTTTCTACAACAAGAATGCTTGCGTGAAAATCACTCGATGGACAACGACCTCGCTTTTATTGCTGAATAAACGCAGCGGATGGTCAGGACTTGGTCCTTTTAGTTCCTTTAGCGTGTGTCTACACGGAACAAACAAACCATTACACCAAACTTTAAACCACTTGATTCGTGACGGCAATCAATAATATTTGTTTCATATTATGTATCATAATTTGATTTCAGATAAAATTTGATTAAGAAATTAAATATATAGAGCTCGATACAACTTTCATTGATTCGCATTTGCATTTATTATGACGTAATAAAAAGTCGTTTCAATTATCATGACACAGCAGAAACTTGTTAATCGAATCACTGATAGTTCATTGTTACGTAATAACCATAATAATTGCTACGTTAAAAGGCAAATTGCCGTAACGACCTTAAGAGGTTTGATGCTTGGTTTGCACCGTGTAGACACACCCTTAACGAAGTTATTATTAATTTGTGTACCAACAAAAACATTTCCTGCAGCAATAAACATGTGACGTTTTCATAAGGGTCACGTGTATACATTTATTTAATAGTTTGTCTTGTATACTGTTAAATGGTGTATGGTGATTACATTTCCATAAATCATATTAGAATAGTTATTACCATTATTTAAGTTAATATGTTGCATCGATCATATTTCGACATGTATATAAAGTTAATCATGATACACTTTGCGTGATTATTATTTAATAAATTATGTAAAATGGCTATTGCCATTATTTAATTTAATATGTTGCGTCGATCATATTTCGGCATGTGCATATAGTTTAATCATGATAGTTTACAATTTGCAGGTATAAGATGATGGTCTCATATTTAAAACAATAAACTATGTAAACACAAATTGGTTAGTTACTACAAGAGTATCAGTTTGCACCTTGATAATGGCTATTGAAAATATATGCATTTAATTTTCGGATTAATAATAAGACACAATCAGTTTTATTTAAATATTTTTCCTGTGTATTTATTCTTGTTTTTTTCCCAACACACTCACTGATAAAACTAGCCCCCATCAGACTCTCAAAGCCTTTCAAAATCAGGCCCAAACCAAAACCTAATTTAAATATAGTTTGTGACGTCAAACCAATTTTAATTAGGTCAGTAACATGACTGACAAAGATAAATTTCCTTTGGCCCTAGGCTGTAGGCTTAATAAATTGAATATGATAATATTTCACGGTTATATCAGGTCAACGCATCGACTTATTTGTGACGTCAAACATAAAATATGGTATTCTATTAAATATATAGATTGATTGATTTATGTTTTTGTGTGACAAAAAAGCGGCATATATGCATCATAGCATGTCGTTCACAAGATAAATACATAAACAAAGTTTATTTTATTTTTGCAATTTGAAATAAAAAGTTGTCTTTGATTATATTACTAAAGGGAGTTAAAGTGATGTAAGACTCAAAATATACATGGCGTTGTTGTATGTGTATCTGTTTTTCCCATAGTGATGCTACTAAAGATTAATATAAAATGTTTGTAATGTCTTATATCACCGATGATTTTACATTTTGTAAGGTTTCGTTAAACAAGCTGTTTATTTAGTCTTATAATAATGAATGGGCGTCCTTTATTCCGAGTTGCATCTTTAGCAAATTCTATGGCAAGGTATTTTGAAAACAAAATTATTATAAAACTAACTTATGAAGTTATATAGCCTCATTCTATGGTTTTGGTGCTAACGCACTTAGGTTCTAACATAAAACAGCTTCGTCACGAAAACTTATTCTGTTTTCTGAATATAACCATAGGGTTTTTAAGAATGCTCAAAATTAACTTGCCATGTAAATATAGGGTAATCAGTGACTCAATATGTATAATCTAATTTATCAAAACGCTTATCAATAAGCAGATTCATTTTAATTGTTGTTCTTGATTTGTTAATGATACAGCCAGGTTTAATTGTGACTCCTACACAAAAATTTAAATACTTATGTATGTTATGTATGTTATATATATATATCAATTTAAAATGTGTTTATAGCAATGACAAGTTCACAAGAAATGTGTTTGATATCACAGGCATTACCATGACAAGGTATATTTTCTGTACAGCACATCAAATCAGCATATCCTATCACAGGAGTATTATTCTAATTCAAAATATATTATTTATCTTCACACAATTTGGTTATATTTCATATAACATAAACTATTGTTTCGATTACATTGATTATTGAGATGATTACAATTCCACCAACAGACGAATACATGAGTACCAATATGTGTTCAAATATGAACAGTATTTATTGGATTACTATATAGTACATAGTACAACAATAAAGGTTTTGCAGATAGAAAGATGCGAGTTCCCCTTTTTTAGTGACAATATATTGGTCCATGTTTCCTTACTGTTTACTAAACTATTACAGCTCAATGCCACAATAGAAGTTAAATATCGAAAAAAGTTCAAAAGAGAGACTCTTTAAGACTGGAGCATAGCAACGGAATGTGACCTTCAGCACTCTCACTGGCGATATATTCATAAATGAACGGCGAATTGAGCCAGTAACATCTGCGGTCACTCCATTGGTCACACATATTTGTAGTAGCATAAGTCAGTCCGTATTCGTGTCAGAGTTAGTCGATTTCTTGGGTATCGGCGTTGGTCTGATTATTCAAGTTGTATCAATTTTGTACTAACAGGCCGGATTAGATATATCAGTGAATAAATTCACAAATGTTCTGAGTAGCCGGATTGGACACTATATTGTTAACGATATTTATCACAGATAGGAAATAGGAACATATACGGTCAACCCATTTCCAACTACCACAACACAAATAATACCATAAGTGATATGCACAATCAAAGGATCTTATCCTTGACATATTTTACAAATGAATGGTGCATTGAACTGCAATTGGCTTATTGTCCAGCGTGATTTTTCAAAACATTAAACATTCTGTATTGGTGTAAGTTTTCACTGGCAATATTCACAAATGAAAGGCGAATTGAACCCCGAACATTAGGCAGTCCATATGAGTATCATCGTTTGTCGAATTGACCACTGTTTGCCAATTAAGAAATCATACCAAAACCAAAACCAAAATTTATAAAATTCACAGTGTGAGATATACCACTTTAGACATTTATTCACTGGTGATACTCACAAATAAGCAATATTAGGATCATATTTCGCCGGATTATTATATATCGATATACGTATATGTTTCATGTATTTATCAATATCTCTATTGGCGATATTCACAAATGAATGGTGAATTGAACCCCGAACATCTGCGATCACACCATTTACCGCCATGGTTTCTCAGAAACAGAAAACATTCTGCATTTGTATTAGGTTTGGTCGGGTTAACCGCTTATTTGCCAATTAAAAAAGCATACAATAAATATATTTCGATTTAGAGCCAAAGAAAACTGTCGTAGTATTGCCTTGAAATACAGGTTCGATACACACAATATACACTCATTTAGAACTATTTCACTGACGATATTCACAAATGAAAGGCGAGTTAACCCCAGAACATCTGCGATCACCCCACTGCCCTTCCCGATTTGTCAACAGCATTAGACAGTCTGAATTTGTGTCAGAGTTGGTCGGGTTGTTAGGGGCCCAGTCAGCAATGTCGAAACTGCAACTTCCTGTGTGCCATTCCCAAACTCCTTCAAAAGCCATATCGGAGCCGCCGATCCATGTGTTTGCGTTGTTATCTGAAATAAAAATGAAATACATAATTACATATATTGCTGGTTTTCATGTGTAGCCACATTATGATCTACATGTTTGGCAATTTCCTATCTAAGCCATGTCAGAACCGTCGATCCAAGTGTTTGCGTTGTTATCTAAAAAAAAAACACATTTCTGGTACGTATTTATTGCGGTTTTTTTTCATTTCGTTACACTAATATATTCATATTTTTCGAAATCATTGCAAGGTTCCTTTCTAGGCAATGTCTGAGCAACCGATCCAAGTGTTTGCTTTGTAATCTGAAATTGTAAATAAATTAATTGTTATATTTGTATTGCTTGTTTTCATGCGTAGCCACATTATGTTCAAGGTTTTCTGTAGGTTTTGCCAGACTTCTTCACATGCTTATTTTTTTCTGTTAATCCATAATTTTGTATTATTAACAAAAAATGAAATACATTAATATAGTTATATTGATGTGTTCCATTATATCCAAGCTTTCTGTATGCCATTCCAAACTCTCCCAAAGACCATATCAGAGCCGCCTATCCAAGTGTTAGCATTATTATCAGAAATAAATGTGTGTATTTTTTCATTCGCTAAAAAAAATTGAAAGCTGAATATTATCCAAATATATATACATTTGAAACATCAGAGGAGTTGCTAAGTGATATCTTACAAGCATATAGTAAATTATGAATGCTAGCTACTATGACAAAATATAAGAGCCGATTACAATTACATGTCCTGTTTATATAGTGTCAAAAATAATACTCATCTGCCAATTATTAATATTGAATGCAGGCTCTTACCAATGTTTTACAATTTGTTACTTTTGGGTTCAAGAAACAAAGGTCTTACCAACAGCAGTTTGTTTGAGAAGTTCATTCAATCCAGTATCACAAATTTCCACAAGCTTACCCCCTCTGTTTTCGCACAAATTTTCCGCTTGATAACCATGGTAATATTGATCATGGAATACATAACAAACACTATTGTACACATGAGTACACCCTGTTGGGAGAATTCATATCAAACATAAACTTTGATCTACGTTGAACAATAGGTCATAACACATACTATATAATAAACAATAGGTTCAGTCTAGCAAAATCTATGTTGAAGTAATTATTAAGTTATTTTATTTACGACAAAACAATAAACTATTTAATGCTGAAATTTCTTGGTTATAAGAAACAAATTTATTTTAAATCTAACATATCAGGAAAATACATATATGTATTAGGGCAACTAGGGTCAGACAGTTTATTTCATTTTATTCGTTCATAGTATCATACGGTCTTTGACAGATATGCCAATCACAAATATAAGCTAACCATATTGGCATGTGTTGCCTCCGTGTCCTGTTACACAGCTACATTGGTAATCAGCGCCATTTGCAGTGCAAGAACCACCATTTGAGCATGGGCTAGCAAGACAAGGATCGGCATCTAAAAAAATCATATCAAGTATATTTTATTAACTATTTTTGTATATTAAAGGAAACATTTAATACAAAAATATGCTACACATTATTGACCGGAAAACATATAACATCATAATAGGATTTATCGATTGCCATCATCGATTATTTCCTTATTATCAAAACTCAAGCAATAAAATCAGGCAAAGACCCCTTAAAGTAGCCTACTTATCAATACAATCTGCTTTTACTATTTTATACAGTTTATAGTTATATTTTTCACACCATGCAAATCAATCAAATCAAATATATAATTTATAAGTCTGTTGTTAACTGATACATTCCAGTGTTAATATGTTTTGCGCGGTTTTTTCGAGAAGAAGACACACAATTATTGACAATAATGTTGGTATCATATATATAATAATTCACTTACTTATTTCACAATTATCCCCGCTGTAAGTTGCATCGCACGTACATTGATAAGCACCAACCAGTGATGTGCATACACCAGCATTTTGGCAAGGGCTTGATAGACAGTGGTCTACAACTGAAAAATAATATCAAATGCTAAACATGAATTTCAACTTAGATTCGACAGAATATTGTCTAGAAATAAAACAAAATGGTCAATGGTTTAAAATGTAGGTATATACATATAATCATCATATGTTTCTATTATATAATTATCATTTTGTTATTGAATGATATATTCATATGTAAAACTATGCAATATGGAAATAAATGCATGTGTTGTCTCGAGTGTGTATATCTTGACCAAAGAAACCCCTTTCCTCTCCTACTAGATTTGGAAAGATATGTTAAAAAGTGTACACAATTTGTAGACACAATCTATGAAATAATTGCATATGGTCTCAACACTTACAACAATTGACCAAAAAATACTCATACTCATACTAAATGAGAACATATATGTAAACAATGGCGATCATTGGCAATGAGCTTTTTGCCTATAGAAACGAAGCACCACCTACCGTTTTCACATAGTGTCCCTTCATAATCCGTAGCACAAGAGCAATCGTACCGACCAAACGATGCCTGGCAAACACCACCATTTTGGCAAGGATTGGATTGGCAATAGTCGTAATCTGAAATTAATTAATATTTAATATAATTAATAGTTCTAAATGAAAACAATAGTTAAATTTATTACATAATATATTATATATGAAATTGGCTGTTAACAAAATTATATATTGAACCTTAGAACGACTTGCCATGCCTTTTTGGCCTAGACCACATTTTGCTGAAAACCTATTTTTTACCTTTGCGGATCACATATTGCTCAAAAACTATTAATTGTAAGTTCAATGTTATCATATGACCGATACTAAATGTCGATTGATAAAAATGCATTTCTCACCTTGATCGCAATGAGTTCCCGCATAGTCCGCTTGACATATGCAGCTGTAACCCCCGGTATAGGAAATACACAATCCACCATTTTGACATGGACTGGATTGACAAAAATCAACAGCTGAAATGTTTAAAACACTTTCAATTTAATTTTTGAAATCCCTGATTTACTTTAAAAAAATAAATAGTGTGAAGGGGGAATATGTAGCTTAGTGTTAACCGTTCGCTTTTTTATTTAAAGGTCCCGGGTTCAAATACAACCTGGAGTATGTTGCAGAACAAATGCATTGGGTTAATTTCCTTTCCCAAAAATCTAAATTCGCCCAATGCTATTAAAGTCCATACTTTCTTTGAAAAAATAGCATGAAATCGTCGTTTAACATATATATTGATGACCTTTGATGTAATGAGTCTTGGTTATTTGTAAAGACGTATGTAATTGTAAATTCTAATGGCATCATGACCTTAGTCACCAAATTCAAGTAATAAATGTAAACAAATCCTTTCTTAATTTTTACTGCTTAGCAACACTTATGCTAATATGTTTGACTGTAACCAGTGTCTTCATTTAAAATTGTGTGATAAATCTACAAAATGATCCTTACTTACCCGTTTGACAGTGAGTGCCTTCATAATTGGAATGACAAACACATTGGTAGCCACCAAACTGTTGGTTGCAAGTCCCAGAGTTTTGGCAAGGGTTTGATGTGCAATAATTGACATCTAAAATTTATTGAAAATTTCACAATCAGCAGAAGAGCTTAAGTAATAAATAGATGTTTTCAAATTGTCTTAAAGGTGTATTGATTGCCTATATCAAAACTGATATGACTGGTTAATGTCCAAATTATTTTTTCTTACATGTATGTTGAAACATATAGTTATGTTCGGTTCTTAACATGTGTGTTACGTGATTTGATAACATGTTCCAAAATCAAGCAAAACGTTAGCCCCCCCCCAATGAAATTGGGTCTAAGTAAAATATTTAATAATGATATGTGGTAATAGTCAACATGTCATTGTTTGTTATATAGAAATTCTATGTTATAGAAATTCTATGAATGGCTATAAAATTCAAAATTAAACTTACGTTCATCACAATGTGTTCCAGTGTAGTGAGTCTGACAGGAGCAAGTGTATCGGCCAAGAAACGAGGTACATGTTGCACCATTTCGACAAGGATTTGAATCGCAATAATTGATTTCTAAAATAAAAAAAAATAAAAATAAAATGATGTCGACAAGACATGCATTTTAGTCGTGTTATTTATTTTGCAAACCATGCTTTTTGACGCTTAATGGTTGATTTGTGCGG